>JAVJIF010022222.1:0-62140 GCA_038442645.1 Agave tequilana
TCATTTGTAATAAGTTCATAACTTAATGAATTAAATTTTGATGTCATGTAAATCTCACTTGCGGTCCAATTACAGTTATTTCAGAATTAATATTTAATTTAATATATTATTATATGGTAATTTTTTTCACTTCTATTTTTACATTACTAATCAAATACTGAAAAATACAATATAATTTTTCATTACACTTTACATTACAACTGAACATAAAAAATGAGAATAGCACAAATCTCAATTTTCTAACACTTCTATATTTTTTCATTATCATTTCTCATTTATACTTTTTCTTCTCACTTATGTCAAACCAAACAGGCTATAAAAAGAGGGAAAGAAACGAGAGAAAAGGACACAGTTGTAAATTTTGATTACAGATAAGAAAAAATTATGGATAATTGCCTCCTCTGATAAAGTGTACATAGGATAACATTTAATGAACATCATATTGGATTTATAAAAGCTAAAAGAAGGGATAGAATTGATGTCTCTAGCACAATTCTTCTAATGTGATTCAAATAATTGCATGAGTCAGGCCTCATTTTTGATGAAATATTCTATGTGATGGTAAATTGAAGTTCATGGTTCATATTTTCCCACTCCAGTCTCTTTCAGAGTTAAGCAGCTGATGCAGGCAACGGTTCGGTTCATCTGTGTGAGTCACACCCACATAATATAAGAGGGTCAATTTCACGTGTCACACATAATATAAGAGAGTCAATTCCGCGTTGACACGTGGAATTGACCCTTTTATAATATTATAAGAAGTTCAAAGACTTTAAGTTTTGTCCTCCCGAACCCGAAATCTTATCCACGTGTCTAACAACAATCTTATCCACGTGTCTGTTAGGACTGTGAATGAAATACATCGTGAAAGTAGATGAAACTTTCGAAATCAAAGAATGGATGTGAACAAGGAGTTGTGCACTAGTCGACTTATGATAAGAATTAATCGACTTATACTTTATATAATCGTCTGGTCTTGCAAAAAGAAAGTAATGGTTTTGGATTTTTAACAGATTAGTGTTGACATTTCAAAAGGACGAACTCTCAGGCAGCTCTTCAACTGGTCTGAACGTGCCTAACTTGTCGTCATTTACAAAAGACAAGTCGTAGACAACCTGACGACTAGTTTCTGCCCATCCCCGAAGGACAAAACAGCGACTTGAACCCTACTGATCCAGTGAAACAGACAGTAGGTCAAGTATTGCCTTTGAAGAGACCTAGGCAGGCCTATGATGTTAAGTTAACTCAACACTTAGCCTCGCATAAGCTCAAGGAGCTAATCTTTCTTGAGAGGCTAAGTTTATCTAGTTTCGCCTTGAAGCTCTTCATAGCTCTGCAGAGAGATAACTGTTAGCTTCGCCTGAAGCTCTACACAGCCACGTAGAAGGCTAACTCCTACCTTCGTCTGACCCTTAAGACAATTCTGCTGAGAGCTTGCTTCTTTCTTCGCCTGACACAGCTCTGTTGAAAGCTAACTTCTACCTTCGCCTGATTCTTGGCACAACTCCACTGAAAAGCTAAAATGCTTAGTTTCGTCTCAACTGACTAGCCTCGCCTCCACTGGCTGCCTTGCCTGAGGAGGCTAGTCTCGCCTCCACTGAATTTAAGGTAACCGCCCCACTAAGTTAGTGAGGGGATTTAATGGGTAGTTACACCCATGATCCCTTATTAGGAGGAGACAATCAAGGGGATCATAACTCTCTATTGAGCCTATAAATAGCCCACTAGTAGGCAAGGCTTAGGTCTTGAAGAAATTCAAGTCCAAGAGAACTTTTTGAAGAGCATAAAACTTCTTTAATGGCTTCAAGATTAAGCTAACAATAGATCTACTCTCTTACTTTCAAAAATCAGAGAATCATTTTTCTAATCCTACAAGGATAAATTCAGGGTGCTAAAACCCTAAGATCTTTCTCTCTCAAGGAATCTTCGGAATCAAGAGAGAAGAAATTCTCAAGCAGTAGCATTTTAAGATCGATCGCTCGCATCGTCAATGGAACAAAGTGGTCGCGCACTGACTAACTTTCACTGGCACACTTCCTTAGAAATCTCAGTAAAAGATTCTTTTAATTTTTCCTTTTAATTACTTGTAATTTCTCTTCAAAATTCATTACGGATTTACGAAAATTTTGAAGGGGGTTTTGTTGACCCTCCAAAAAGATAAACTTTCAGACAGCTCTTTAACCAGTCTGAACGATGTCTAACTTGTCAGCATTTACAAAAGACAAGTCACAGACAAACTGACGACTAGTTTTTGCCCATCCCTAGGGACAAAGCAGCGACTTGTACCCTATTGATGCAGTGAAGCAGACAGTAGGCCAAGTGTTGCCTCTGAAGAAACCTAAGCAGGCCTATGATGCTAAGTTAGCTCAACACTTAGCCTCGCATGAGCCCAAAGGGCTAGCCTCGTTTGAGAGGTTAAGTTTATCTAGTTTCGCCTTGAAGCTCTTCATAGCTCCGCAGAGAGCTAACTGTTAGCTTCTCCAAAAGCTCTACACAGCCGCGCAGAAGGCTAACTCCTAGTTTCGCCTGAAACTTAACACAGTTTTGCTGAGAACTTACTTCTACCTTCGCCTGAAGTTTTACACAGCTCTGTTGAAAGCTAACCTCTACCTTTGCCTGAAGCTTGACATAACTCCGCTGAAGAGCTAAAATGCTTAGCTTCGCGTCAACTAGCTAGCCTTACTTGAGGAAGCTAGCCTCGCCTCAACTGACTACTCTTGCATGAGAAGACTAGCCTCGCCTTCGCTCCCAACTAAGATAATGGGGAGATTTAATGGGTAGTTATACCCATGATCCTTCATTAAGAGGAAACAACTAAGGAGATCATAACAATATATTGAGCCTATAAATAACCCATTAGTAGGCTAAGTGCAGGGCTCAGGGTCTTGAAGAAATTCAACTCCAAGAGGGCTTTTGAAGAGCATAAACTTCTTTGGTGGCTTCAAAGCTTAAATTAACACGAGATCTACACTCTCGCTTTTAAGAATTCAGAGAATCATTTCTCTAATCCTATAAGAATAAAATCAGGGTGTTAAAACCCTATTTTCCTATCTCAAGGAATCTCTTGAAACATGTGAGAAGGAATTTTCAAGCAATAGCATTCGAAAATCAATCGCCGCATCGTCAACGGGACAAAGTGGTCGCACGCTGATTAGACTCCCACCGACACACTTCCCTAGAATCTTAAGGGGAGATCTACTTGTAATTTTTTATTCTTTTTGTTCAATTACTTGTAATCTTCTCCTCAAATTTTATAAGTTTTACCCTTTGATAATCTATGAAAAACAATTAGTAGACTTATGCTTATGTATGGTCGACTAATAGACATGATTACTAATATCGGGTCTGGTTGTTTCCTTTTCTGAATATGTTTCTAGTTTTGAGTTGGATTCGAGTTTCCTTTCTTCTGAGGCGGTAATCGTTCGTATTGATGTTTGTATAGGATTAGGAGGGTCCAATGGTCTATAAATAGCCCCTATAGGGTAGCCTTCAATGTATTCAATTTAAGAGAGATTTGTGTGAAAAGTTTTAGTCATAAGGGTTCGCTGTTCTAGATGGTCATTAAAGGACTTGTAATCATCTTAGCGAGAGGGGTAAGTATTTCTTATTATTCTCCTCTAAAGTTTAATAAAATTTTCCCCCTCTCGTGGACGTACGCACGATCTATTTAATTGGTGAAATCACGTTAAATTGTGTGTTAGTTTTCTATACTAATATGTTCTTTTTTCTTCTCGTTACTCGTCAATCCTGTGTTGCTTCCGCTGCGCAGCCCCAACAATTGGTCATGAGGGCCGTCCGTTCACAACAGTGTCAACACAGGAGTGACCCTCTTATAATATGTGTGTATGACTCACACACATAAACCGAATCCTGCAGGAAGGAAGTGAGGAATCAAGACAAAAGTCCGACTGACTCATCATAACAGTAAAGCGTTTTCTTATGAGTACGAAAAGTGTTTTTAGCCTTTGTATTAGAGCTAATTTTGACAGTCATGCATAAACTTCTTACTCTTCGCTCAGCAATGGTGAATGGACTCGGTTCGACAATCAGCACGGACCCAATATGAAGTCTCCCGTGAGATAGAAATTATCTCAATTCAAGTACCAAAAATGTTAATGGTTTTGTAAGAAATACTTCTTGAGGAATCAGTTTTTGAAGTTACTCATATGTCATCACATGCATCCTATACTTTCTCTATATATGTTAAAACTTTTATATAGCTTTGTTTCATGCCATTGGTTTGTTATAAAGCTTTTTAAAATACTTTCAAACTAATCAAAGTTTATTGAAAGTGATTTGAATACATAAGTATGCAAACAAGTATGCTTGTATAGCCTTAATCAACCACCCTAAGAAAGTAATAAGCCACCCTAAGGAATAATTCAGCAACTCTAGTTAATTAAAAAGTCACAAATGTTGACTTGTAGGATGAACTGATGGGTGTTGATGGTTATGTCTTGGCTTCTATATAAACGAATGCTACGGGTGGTGAAATGACAAGATCAAGTAAAGAAGAGGAGAGTAAGTTGAACCACACTCTCATTCTTCTTCGCTTCTTCATTTTGTTTCTATTATAAATTTGGTATTGTGTGTTTGGGTGAGTGGGATTAGAATTGTAATATCTGTGTATTCTCTCTTTTTGATTAGTGGATTCATTTTGTCGTCTTCTCTCGTGTACGTAAGTCACATTGAACGAATCACATTAAATACTAGTGTGTTGTCCTCTTTGTCCTGATTAGCTTATAATTACTATTTGTTTAATTTTTGCTTGTACTTGCCATCTCTTGTATTAAAAAGCTCATTGTTACAACCCGACATTTTCATTTATGATAGAAATCCAAGATCATTATGCACTTTGTGATGGCTTAAAAGTTCCATTAAAACTATTCTCTCATTGTCCTTCCAAAAGGACCAAGACTATTACTAGGTGTTTCACTGTATGACTCTCACCAGCAACCACAAAGTCTTGAAAATCAAGCCATAATAGTCTGCAGTTTCCTTGTTAATGATAATGGAAGACTTGATTCCAAATCTCTCTATGAGTTGATTTGAATCGAACCCAAATCTGTATTTTTCTTGCTGATCCTTCCCGTTGGCTTGATCATAAGACATTATAATTAACTTTCCACCCAAACAAGCTTTGTAAATGAATTGACTCATGTCCAGCCTTCTCCTCGTCTAATTCAAGCAGAATTTCTATGCTGCTTTGTTTAGTAGTCTCAAACAAGATCCCCTTCACTAGTTGACATCAAAGTTTCCATTAGTCTAGATAACTCGAAAGGTTCCGTTCAGTGATCCACTCCACTTGCTACACGTAATAAGCAAATGAAAAAAAAAATAGATCAGATTTTTCTGAACCATCTGTTTTATTAACCGATTCATCATGGAGCAACATCTAAGGATAATACAAAAAAGAAAACAACACTGAGGTCAGTTTCTTCTCCTTTACTCTGCAGAGCTAATCTCCCTAGTGGCTTGCTAATTTTCAGTCAACTAATACCCAACACTGAAGTTTTCCTTTATATTACTCGTTTCTTCCTCAATCAGACATCTTTTTTTCATGACGGGTTGGGGTGTGCGTGTGTGCGTGTGTGGTTGGTGGGGGGAGGTGTTGGTTTGTTGTTGTTGTTCTCGTATGCAAAATTTTGGGAACTGATAATTGGACTCGTCAAGTTCAGCAGAAGTCTTTCTATAAATTGCTAGACAACTTTTACTCAAAAAATAATTTAAAAAAAAAGGAAGACAAAAACAATGAGCACTCAGTGAGATGAAACTAGACTATAAGACGACCATCCCAAACGTGACCTGCTTTCAGTGAGGGCAAGAAACTCTTCGCAGAGTGATCCCAGCATAAGCACAAACCAGAGAAAACAACTGAGCAACCCCGTAGTACCGAAGACCGAATACCTGCTGTTAGATCTAATTTTATTCCATATAAGATCTCATACATGCATAGCCTCTTTATCATGATAAAAAGGTAAGGAGAGTTTTAGACATATCTGATTCCATTACGAAAGAGATTCCAAAGGTTGCACGATCTCGAGGACGCCAGAGTTGAGAGAGAGAGGATTCTTCTCTTCAGCCATCAAGTTCTCTTCTTTATCTTTAGAGGAGATGAGAGGACTCCAAAAGAGATGATCATTATTAATGGAGAGGGAACTCCACCATGATATATATAGCATCAAGGAACCCTAATTCACTCATCATAGATCTAGGTCCTTTATTTATAACACGAGTTCTACACGTGTAAATGAGTCCCACATTTTAATTTAAATACACTCATGGCTAAGTGTAATTGAAAACATGTCTAGACTCAAATCATTTAAGTTTGATCAATTCTTTATTGGGTCAAACAACATAGGTTAAGTGGGCGGGTGCAAATATCCAATTGACTTGATTAGGCCCAAAATAAATTAGACTTTAAAACATAATAAGTCTAACAATCTCCCACTTGGGCCAAGTAAGTCATACCGAATAAATATTTTGCATAACTTTATGACGTCAAAACTTTAACCGCCAACAAACCACGTTTCCGAACAATCTGGTCCATTAAGTGTCCTGCAACCGAACATGGCGGTCGTTACCTTCTGTATAATCGAGGTAGGATCTTCCACATCACAAGTTGCAGAACCCTTAACGACATAGATCAAATGTGGACGTGTGGCATGGAAATGTCCTTTGATCAAATAAGGTACAATTCTGACTGTTTCCACTTTATGACTCCAACGAGTCTAGTCTTATGACTCCAACGAGTCTAACTTTATGACTCCAACGAGTCTAACTGTTTCAACAAACTCAAATGCGCAAAAGTAGACTTTAGAAAAAGCAGTTATAACTTTATTATCAGAATCAACAAATATATATAAAGTGCACTTAAAAATAATGTCTGTTACATGAAATTTCACTCCCACTAAATTAGGATATCATCATGACTAGCCATCCTCATATGAGCAATATGCTCTAAGAAGACTTTAGGCGAAAGTCGTTTAATGAGTGGATTTGTAACGTTAAGAATAATACTAACTGTAATACCCCGTTCCCGGAATACGTACTTAGTTGCGTATTCAGATTTTTCGATCGTATTTTTCGATTTGTTTTCTGTATTCATTCTGTATTATGAATTCCTTATATGTTGTTTTGTCTTGGATTTGGATTTGTGGTCTTGGAGTCAGCCCTAGTCTGAACCGAAGGCCCGATCCTAGAGTATTACTCGATTTAGACATTCTGATAATTAGAATTGACCGATTTTAGTTTTAAATATCATTTTCCAATATTATATATTTTCTATGATTTTCTAGATTTTTCCTGGATTAAAGGAATTTCTTCAAAACCGGTGTCGGCCAGTTTCGTTGACCGATTCCAGGATTTTTATTTCACAAACAGCTAGGAATTTCTAGAAGATCCTTTAGGCATTATTCCTTAGAATCATATTTTCTATCTACATACTTTTTCTGAGAATTTTATGAATTTATGAAAATTCCATCGGAGTCGGTAGGTAACTGATTCCGGGATTTTTAGCTTTAAAACTATAAAGTATTTCTTACAACGGATTTCACTATGATACTTAGTATTATATTCTTGATTTTGGTAATTATTTCGGTCGTTCCGAGATACTTGAATTTCGGACGATTCCTATATTTTCCCGAAAGATTTCCGTATCTGCAACTGAATCCCGGGAATCCGCCACTTTCATTATTTTCAAATTCTCTTCCAAGAAAATATCTCCTCATATGAATTTTTTTTCCCTTTTTCCTTTTCCTTTATTTCTTTCTTCCTCCACAATCCACAAGAATTCCATTTTCCAAAATTCCAACAACTTCCACTCACTTCCACACACTTCCACCAACTTCCACATTAACATCCCTCTTTCTCTCTCTCTCCCATGGCCGGCCAAGTGGCCAAGAGAAGGACACTCATCCCATCCTCCCCTATTTACAAAACCCCCCTCTCTTCTTTCATATTTACACCTCCTTCACAAAAGTCAAAACCTATAAAACTTTCCTTTACATTCTATTTCATTTTTCCTTCACTTCTTTTTCTCTTCTTCACTTCTCAAAAGAGAAGCCTTCACCTTCACCAAACCCTAACCTCCAACATCCCCTTCATCTCCACCACCACAACCACCACCACACAACTACTCCAACCTCTTCCCTTCATCTTCCTCCTCCTTCATCTCCATGGGAAACACCACCAAGGTCATCAACTCCTTCAAAGATTCCACCTTCTTCTTCATCACCAACCTCCATCACTACCACTCCTTTTGGTGAGTAATTTCAATCACCAAGACTTGGTTAATCCTTAGTATAATTATGTTTTCATATCATGTATACTTAGGTCTTCAAATCATGATTATTTGACATCAAACACAACCCACCAAAATCTGTTCTGTATTCTGATTTCAGTCGATTAGTCGACTAGACCTATAGATTAGTCGACTAGAAACCTTAGTTGAAACGTAACCTTTCTGGAAACACAGTTTTAGTCGACTAGACCAAATTACCAGTCGACTAGAGACCCTTAGTCGACTACACCCTTGACCCTAGTCGACTAACCTTTCCTGAACCAGAAACCCAAACTCTCTGTATCACAGTTTTAGTCGACTTACCTAAGTATTAGTCGACTATAGATCATTGTTAGTCGACTACACCCTTTCCATCTAGTCGACTAACTTTTCCTGAACCAGAACCCAACTCTCTGGAACCCAGTTTTAGTCGACTATACCAGACTGTTAGTCGACTAACCCCTCTATTAGTCGACTACCCTTTTCACCTAGTCGACTAACTTTAGCTGTCTGTTATGGTTGATTTCTTTCTTGAATAGGACCTCATCCTCTAGACTTACATCACATATTGGTATTATTTGACTTGTCACTTGACAAACATCATCTTACCTTCTCTCCTTCTCTCTCCTCTTCTCTCTACATACTTATATCAGGTTATGGCGCATCCCGAACTTCAGTGGACTTCGGACCTTTCGGCATATTTGGTGATTTAGGCGAGTAGTCTCGCCTCTATTTGAGTTTCCCGTTTCATCGGTCGATAAGTATTTCGCTTCTTATTTCCATATTCATGTATTGCACTACATTGCTTGTATTATGGTAGCTTCATCTTGTGCTTGTACCATGCTTATGATATGCTTGTCTCTTCATCATATACCATGCGTGGCCGACCCTTCGTGGTCGTTGGACTTTGAGTTACTTCCATGTTACCATTTGCCATTACTTCAGACCTGTCAGTTACATGCTACCTTTTAACACATGTATATCACTTGACAATTGAAGGCCCTCATGTTATGTCATGACTTACCCAGACTATTATCAATCTCTTGTCATGTTTGGTTATTTGTTAAATATCATCATTCTGTCATGCTATCACTTGACACCCAGCATGATAACTTGACTTGTGATTATCACCTTTACGGGAACTTTACCTTATCATCCTGTATCATGATCAGTGACTTGTATTCCTGCTTTATATGCAGTGACCTGACTATATAGTACTTATGTACTCCTGATTTCCTGATCATGTCCTGTTCCAGTTATTCCCGTAAAGTGATAATTAAACTAATGAATCCTAAAAGGACCAACTTGTATTGGGTCGGGGAAACATGCGGATATCAATATGTGTTCGTGTTTACAGTGGCTTTTTAGGAATGTTGTGCAACTCATGTTCCGGTCTGACCTGAGGGCCTCCAGGGGACCGAGGGGAGAGCTGGCTCCCTTATTCCTGTTATGATAAGGGCATACATAAGTCCCTCCTGTTTAGCCTTGCGGCTGGCTTCCGTTTCCATGCAACGGAACAATCCTGGGCCGTGGTCCCGGGCATGTACGGGACCCACTGTAAACATAGTTCGTTGATACCCCCGCTAGTTTCCAATAACAACCTTGTTTTACTCAGATATGGATCTATGTGCGTTGGGACGCTAGTTCACATAGCTAGATATCAGGGTAAGACGAGTAATAATAAAGTGTCATAATAACCGGCTCTTTAAGTTGTAAGTAGAGGTATGTGGAATGGGACGCATACTAAAGCCTGCAACTTAAACGGCTATGAATCTGTGTTGTGCTTACCATATTGCTTTTCCTGGATTTTACTTCGGCTTTCCGGTTTTATGAGTATTATCGTATTGACTGCTTATACCTTACTTCATCCTTTGTATCCACTTGCTTCCTGTTCATTATCTTATCATGCCTGAGAACAGTCGGGTTGAATGGGCTTGGGTTATGGAGACATGAGATAAGGTATATAGATGAGGGTTTCCTTGTTTGGATTATTCCTTCGATGTACTAGTCTCATGGAACCGTAATCTGAAGCCATACAATCAGATTGCTTATCCTTGGCTTTGCATGACATGTACTCACCTTTGCTCGCCACTTGGTTTTGCTTCACCACTCGCCTGGGGAGTATCATTTGACTCCCGTGGATCCTCATGTCCAGGTCTTGGAGCTTAGAGCGTGTAGACTCTCCCCTTGCGGATCAGAGTAGCGCAGCGGTAGCGTGGATCCCCAGCCGATCATCCAGAGCTCCATCCTTCCAGGCCCCCTTGTGAGTCTCTCGAGTTTTTCTTTTAAACTCGTGAGTGCCTTTCATACTGTTCATACTTGTATATTTCCTTGTATTCTCGCATTTGCGCTTATTAGTGATGTGATATTCATGTAATATTGGATCACTTCTGGTGATAACTCTGTGATTGTATATATGTGTTGGAATGTATAATGCACCATTTGCTTCCGTACTCTGATTCTTGTCTGTACTGATGCTTAGCGTATATACGGGAGGGTAGTTCTGACCTACGTATATACGTTGCAGTGACGTCTCCGTATCCGGCGGGATCGGGGCGTTACAGGATGGTATCAGAGCTTAGGCTCTAACTTCCTCAGTACGTCCAGAGGGCAAATTAATGGTAAAGAGATTTGCAACTGGAATACATGAGTCTTGGTTATACATTCCAACTACAAGTGCAGAGTTATCTATTTCTTGACCATCCTTCCTTTGATTCCTAAATCCTTTCCATATCCTTTCCCTGTTTTGGTTTTACGAAGCCTTTATACTAACTTAAGATATGACTAGACTAGAGGTAGTGGCTGGTTCTGCATGAAGCTATTATGTGATCTCTTCGGTGAATTCTATGAAGCTTGGTATTCTCCAGATCGATCTTGATCTGGCTATCTTTCAGAAGTCAGCAGTCGGAATTCTCTACGGATATTCTACATTCTCTACTATATCGTTCAGGGTGATTGGTGCCTGGTATTCGGGATTCTTAATTATCGGCCTTCTTTATTATGCTCAGGACTATCAGGGTTTTCTTTATCTTCGGTATTCTGGCTCATTTATTGCACAGCCACGACATCAGCAGTATTATTCAGCATTATTCGAGGATTTATACAGCCGGAAGTGCGGAGGATGATTAATGTTCAGTCGACTGAGAGCCCTACCTCTAGTGCTTCATATCTTAATCGGTATAAATTCCACCTTTGTCCCCTTGTATTCAATTTACCCCTTAACGAAATTGCGAGGACGCAATTTTTTGTAAGGTGGATGGATTGTAATACCCCGTTCCCGGAATACGTACTTAGTTGCGTATTCAGATTTTTCGATCGTATTTTTCGATTTGTTTTCTGTATTCATTCTGTATTATGAATTCCTTATATGGTTGTTTTGTCTTGGATTTGGATTTGTGGTCTTGGAGTCAGCCCTAGTCTGAACCGAAGGCCCGATCCTAGAGTATTACTCGATTTAGACATTCTGATAATTAGAATTGACCGATTTTAGTTTTAAATATCATTTTCCAATATTATATATTTTCTATGATTTTCTAGATTTTTCCTGGATTAAAAGGAATTTCTTCAAAACCGGTGTCGGCCAGTTTCGTTGACCGATTCCAGGATTTTTATTTCACAAACAGCTAGGAATTTCTAGAAGATCCTTTAGGCATTATTCCTTAGAATCATATTTTCTATCTACATACTTTTTCTGAGAATTTTATGAATTTATGAAAATTCCATCGGAGTAGGTAGGTAACTGATTCCGGGATTTTTAGCTTTAAAACTATAAAGTATTTCTTACAACGGATTTCACTATGATACTTAGTATTATATTCTTGATTTTTGGTAATTATTTTGGGTCGCTCCGAGATACTTGAATTTCGGACGATTCCTGTATTTTCCCGAAAGATTTCCGTATCTGCAACTGAATCCCGGGAATCCGCCATTTTCATTATTTTCAAATTCTCTTCCAAGAAAATATCTCCTCATATGAATTTCTTTTCCTTTTTCCTTTTCCTTTATTTCTTTCCTTCCTCCACAATCCACAAGAATTCCATTTTCCAAAATTCCAACAACTTCCACTCACTTCCATACACTTCCACCAACTTCCACATTAACATCCCTCTTTCTCTCTCTCTCCCATGGCCGGCCAAGTGGCCAAGAGAAGGACACTCATCCCATCCTCCCCTATTTACAAAAACCCCCCTCTCTTCTTTCATATTTACACCTCCTTCACAAAAGTCAAAACCTATATAAACTTTTCCTTTACATTCTATTTCATTTTTCCTTCACTTCTTTTTCTCTTCTTCACTTCTCAAAAGAGAAGCCTTCACCTTCACCAAAACCCTAACCTCCAACATCCCCTTCATCTCCACCACCACAACCACCACCACCACAACTACTCCAACCTCTTCCCTTCATCTTCCTCCTCCTTCATCTCCATGGGAAACACCACCAGGTCATCAACTCCTTCAAAGATTCCACCTTCTTCTTCATCACCAACCTCCATCACTACCACTCCTTTTGGTGAGTAATTTCAATCATCAAGACTTGGTTAATCCTTAGTATAATTATGTTTTTCATATCATGTATACTTAGGTCTTCAAATCATGATTATTTGACATCAAACACAACCCACCAAAATCTGTTCTGTATTCTGATTTCAGTCGATTAGTCGACTAGACCTATAGATTAGTCGACTAGAAACCCTTAGTTGAAACGTAACCTTTCTGGAAACACAGTTTTAGTCGACTAGACCAAATTACCAGTCGACTAGAGACCCTTAGTCGACTACACCCTTGACCCTAGTCGACTAACCTTTCCTGAACCAGAAACCCAAACTCTCTGTATCACAGTTTTAGTCGACTTACCTTAAGTATTAGTCGACTATAGATCATTGTTAGTCGACTACACCCTTTCCATCTAGTCGACTAACTTTTCCTGAAACCAGAACCCAACTCTCTGGAACCCAGTTTTAGTCGACTATACCAGACTGTTAGTCGACTAACCCCTCTATTAGTCGACTACCCTTTTCACCTAGTCGACTAACTTTAGCTGTCTGTTATGGTTGATTTCTTTCTTGAATAGGAACCTCATCCTCTAGACTTACATCACATATTGGTATTATTTGACTTGTCACTTGACAAACATCATCTTACCTTCTCTCCTTCTCTCTCCTCTTCTCTCTACATACTTATATCAGGTTATGGCGCATCCCGAACTTCAGTGGACTTCGGACCTTTCGGCATATTTGGTGATTTAGGCGAGTAGTCTCGCCTCTATTTGAGTTTCCCGTTTCATCGGTCGATAAGTATTTCGCTTCTTATTTCCATATTCATGTATTGCACTACATTGCTTGTATTATGGTAGCTTCATCTTGTGCTTGTACCATGCTTATGATATGCTTGTCTCTTCATCATATACCATGCGTGGCCGACCCTTCGTGGTCGTTGGACTTTGAGTTACTTCCATGTTACCATTTGCCATTACTTCAGACCTGTCAGTTACATGCTACCTTTTAACACATGTATATCACTTGACAATTGAAGGCCCTCATGTTATGTCATGACTTACCCAGACTATTATCAATCTCTTGTCATGTTTGGTTGTTTGTTAAATATCATCATTCTGTCATGCTATCACTTGACACCCAGCATGATAACTTGACTTGTGATTATCACCTTTACGGAACTTTACCTTATCATCCTGTATCATGATCAGTGACTTGTATTCCTGCTTTATATGCAGTGACCTGACTATATAGTACTTATGTACTCCTGATTTCCTGATCATGTCCTGTTCCAGTTATTCCCGTAAAGTGATAATTAAACTAATGAATCCTAAAAAGGACCAACTTGTATTGGGTCGGGGGAAACATGCGGATATCAATATGTGTTCGTGTTTACAGTGGCTTTTAGGAATGTTGTGCAACTCATGTTCCGGTCTGACCTGAGGGCCTCCAGGGGACCGAGGGGAGAGCTGGCTCCCTTATTCCTGTTTGATAAGGGCATACATAAGTCCCTCCTGTTTAGCCTTGCGGCTGGCTTCCGTTTCCATGCAACGGAACAATCCTGGGCCGTGGTCCCGGGTATGTACGGGACCCACTGTAAACATAGTTCGTTGATACCCCCGCTAGTTTCCAATAACAACCTTGTTTTACTCAGATATGGATCTATGTGCGTTGGGACGCTAGTTCACATAGCTAGATATCAGGGTAAGACGAGTAATAATAAAGTGTCATAATAACCGGCTCTTTAAGTTGTAAGTAGAGGTATGTGGAATGGGACGCATACTAAAGCCTGCAACTTAAACGGCTATGAATCTGTGTTGTGCTTACCATATTGCTTTTCCTGGATTTTACTTCGGCTTTCCGGTTTTATGAGTATTATCGTATTGACTGCTTATACCTTACTTCATCCTTTGTATCCACTTGCTTCCTGTTCATTATCTTATCATGCCTGAGAACAGTCGGGTTGAATGGGCTTGGGTTATGGAGACATGAGATAAGGTATATAGATGAGGGTTTCCTTGTTTGGATTATTCCTTCGATGTACTAGTCTCATGGAACCGTAATCTGAAGCCATACAATCAGATTGCTTGTCCTTGGCTTTGCATGACATGTACTCACCTTTGCTCGCCACTTGGTTTTGCTTCACCACTCGCCTGGGGAGTATCATTTGACTCCCCTGGATCCTCATGTCCAGGTCTTGGAGCTTGGAGCGTGTAGACTCTCCCCCTTGCGGATCAGAGTAGCGCAGCGGTAGCGTGGATCCCCAGCCGATCATCCAGAGCTCCATCCTTCCAGCCCCCCTTGTGAGTCTCTCGAGTTTTTCTTTTAAACTCGTGAGTGCCTTTCATACTGTTCATACTTGTATATTTCCTTGTATTCTCGCATTTGCGCTTATTAGTGATGTGATATTCATGTAATATTGGATCACTTCTGGTGATAACTCTGTGATTGTATATATGTGTTGGAATGTATAATGCACCATTTGCTTCCGTACTCTGATTCTTGTCTGTACTGATGCTTAGCGTATATACGGGAGGGTAGTTCTGACCTACGTATATACGTTGCAGTGACGTCTCCGTATCCGGCGGGATCGGGGCGTTACACTAACATTATCAACAGACACAATATGATTCCGAACTTTATCATTGATGACAAGAAACTTGATGTCGATATGCTTCGACTTTTTTGAACTCTTGTCACTATTGCAGTAGATCTCTATAGCTCTTATTGTCACAGTGTAGCTGTAATGGCCTCTCAACTAATATCTTTCTATAATAAGAAAAATGTAACATGAAGTGGACTTTCTATTGTCGATGTATCCAGCATAATCTGAATCTGTGTATCTGATCAGCTGCAACTGATTAGATTTCATATAGTCTTTTATAAATATCGCATTACCTTCTTGGCAGTTTTCCAGTGATCAATCCCAGGATTGATCAAGTATCTGTCAGATTTCTCAATGGTATATGTTATGTCTGGATGGTACAAACTTGAGCATACATCAGACTTTCAACCGCCGATGCGTATGAAATGTCTTTCATTTGCTCTTTCTGTAGGTCGTTCTTGAGACATTAGAGTAAACTTAACTTATCTCCTCTAGAGCAATTCTTCATGTCATATCTATCAAGCACCTTATCAATATTGATCTTTTATGATAAACCTAATATTCCACGTGTCCTGTCACGTTGAATCTGAATGTCTATCACAAAATAAGCGTCTTCAAGATCTTTCATCTCAAAATTCTTTGAGAGAAAACTTTGGTCTCAAGTAAAATAATCATATCATTACTTACTAGTAGAATGTCATCGATATATAGCACAAGAAATATAATCTACTCTTTTTAAATTTATGGTAAATGCATTGATCATCTACAATCTCCTTAAATCAAAATCGGATATTTCATGATTAAATTTCAAATATCATTTATGGGATGCTTGATTTAGACCATAAATGGATTTCTTTATTTGCAAATCAAATATTATGAAACTTTCACTTTAAAACTTTTTGTTTGCACCATATAGATTTCTTCCTCAATGTTACCATGAAAAAAGGCAATCTTAATATCTATTTGATATAACTCCAGGTCAAAGTGAGCCACTAGAGTCATGATAATTTTAAAAAAATTCTTCATGAAAATCAGGAGAGAGTCTCCTTATAGTCAATGCCCTCTCTTTAAGTGAATTCCTTTTCGATAAGATGTGTCATATACCTGTCGATATTACCTTTCGAATCCTGCTTGGTTTTGAATACTCATTTACAACTAATCGGTTTCTTTCTTTTAAACAACTCTACTAAATCCCAAACATTACTGTCTTTCATGGATTTTAACTTATCTTTCATGACATTTGACCATTTAATGGAGTGAATATTGAATTTGACCTCATTCAAGGATGTGGGGTCATCTTCTAACCTTATGTCAACTCATACTCTTAGAGATAAACTATATAGTCATTTGCAATGACTGATCTCCTCTCCCTAATTGATCTCATTGGCACTTACGTTGAGAATTTTCAGCCTCTACTTCATTAGCATGATCTACTTCAGGATAAACTATAAATGTACTTTATAAGAATGCGACTGTATTTTCATCTTGAAGTGGAACAACTAACTTATCATTTGGAAAAATTGTCAAGAGTGTAACAATATGTTCTTCTTTAAATATGAAATCCTTACATGGTTGACTCCCACTGTTCTAAATATTCTCAACAAATTTTAGCAATCCGTCTTTATGTTCTTAGTGGAAGGACAATAAAACTTAAAGCCTTTATACCTCTTAAAATTTCCTACAAATAAACAACTAACTGTCCTTTAGTCCAACTTCTTCTCATATGGTATATATGGCCGAGCTTTCGCTGGACAACCCCAAATATGTAGATGCCAATACTGAGAGATTTCCTAGTCCATAACTCATATGGGGTTTTAGTTACTGTTTTACTAGGTACTCTATTAAGGAGGTGACAGTCATCTTTAAGGCTTCACTATATAATGACTTTGGTAGAGTAGTGTGAGCTATCATACTCCTAACTATATCCTTTAGTGTGTGATTTTATCTCTCAGCAATACCATTTTGACGAGGTGTCCCTGGCATAGTGTACTAAGTGACAATGCAACACTCTTTCAAAAATTGACACATGATTCTGGACATCTACCTAATCTGTCGTATCTGTCATAGTACTCATCACCACGATCAGATCTAACGGCTTTAATCTTTCTAATCAGTTGATTTTTAACTTCAGCTTTATAGATTTTAAGCATGTTCAGTGATTGATTTCTCATGTAACAAGTATAAGTACTCATAACGAGAGTAATTGTCTGTAAAAGTGATGAAATATTCGTGACCATTCCAAAAAGCTATAGAGAATAGACCATAAATGTCAATATACACCAAATCTAAGACATCCTGAACACTGTTTAGTATCAAACTTCCTAATATTTCATTAATTAATGTTTGCTTTGTGCCTAGGCTATTCACATATAGAGATTCACTATATAAAGCATGAAGTTTCAATTTATATAGTCATCAATCAGAATTCTAATGCCAACAACTTTAGATTTGAAAAGTAAACTAAGCATTTCATTATCAAGAGTGCAATAAAACTAGATCTGTCTAATAAATGAAATAGAAATATGATTCCGCCTAAAAGGACGGTACTTATAAAGTCTCATCCAAATCTAAAACAAAAAATCAAAATCTAACTTAAGCCTACTAACTCCAACAGCTTTAAGTGCAACTTTATGTTCATCACCCATGTATACGTATCGCTCAGTTGGGTTGGGCCTCCTTTGGGTTTGGAAGTTCCGCATTGAATCGCTTATGTGAGTTATCTATCCACCATTTATGAAGTGGCACAAGCTAAATCAATCTCAGAACAAATATAAATATGAGATATCCACTAAATAGCCATTTCTAGTACTTTATGTAATCCTTTTTAAAATGGCTTACTTTCTTGTAGAAGAAACATGCAATGACCTTAGGCTTCTTGTCCTGCACTTTTGCCACTTAGGATCAGCGACTGTAGTGGTATTTATTATGTTCCTCCCTTTAGTTTCACTTTTTTTTTCTTATTAGAAGTATTACCCTGGAGGCTAAGTGAGAACTTTCAATCTTTTCTTATTTTAATCTCTTTCCTTTCCGGACACAGTGACTGAAGAACTCAATGAGGTCAATGAGACTCCATTTTTCCTTTTGAGCATACTTGAAAAAAAGGTTATACTTTATAAGAAAAGAGATTAAAATGAAGTGCACTAGAATCTCTTCAGAGAGTTCCAATTTCAATGCCTTTAGTTTAGAAACAAGATTGGACATTTTCATAATGTACTCTCTTATGTTTTCTTTTCCGTTGTAGCGCATATTTATCAGCTTGCTAAAAAGCATGTTGGCATCAATTTTATCTGATTTAATAAACTGGTCGGCTACTTCAACTGAAAAACTCTTAGCACTGACTTTATCAGGCATAGAACCCCTAACAGTTATAGGAATAGTGTACTTTAGGACCATTAGACACATCCTGTAAGACCTCTCCCACTTACCATAATTGGTCTTTTCTTTACTGAACTTTTGTTAGCGATAGTAGAGGTCCATCAGTTTTTTAAGTGTAGTTTAAGTCCATGAATCCAAGAACGATCTTTTACGTGGTCTTACCACTTCTTAAAATTTGTTGCATTCAATTTAAACCAGTGTTTTAAATTTCGGCCGAAATTTCGAAATTTTGGCCGAAATTTTGGTTTCAAACGAAGCCTGACACGAAACCCACACCCCAGTTTCGAATGTCGAAACTGTTGAAAATCGGCCGACATTTCGGCCGATTTTGAAATATCGGCTGACACTGTGTCGGCCGATATTAAGAGGGGTTTTTCCCCTTCTTTTGGTCGGATCAAAACCCCAATCCCACACGAAACCATTAAACCCAAATAAACAGCCCTAGGTTCTCTTCTCCCCTCATTTCTCTCAATCGCTCTCTCTTTCTTCCCCTCTGCCTGATTCCTCCGCCACTACTGGAAGCCTAGAAGACGAAGAGACCGCAGTCGCCGCAGCTCTCGTCGGCGGCAACAGGAAGCCTCTAAGCCTAAGGTACATCTCTCTCAATCTCTCACTCGATCTCTCTTTGATTTTTTTTTTTCATTATATGCTGTCGATATCTCTCTCCTTCTCTGCACAGCTGCTCTCTGTCTCTCTCACCCTCCTACTCTCCCTCTCTGCTCTCACTCTCACTCCTCTCCCCTCTCTGTTCTCTCTATCTCTCACTCGCTGCTCTCTCTCTCTCTCAATGTCTCTGTCTCTCGCTCTCTGATCTCCTATTCTCCCTCTTTGCTCTCTCTCTCTCTCGCTGCTCTCTCTCGCTCTCTGCTCTCTCTCTCTCTCTCTTACTCGCTGCTCTCTCCCTCTCTCTCGATTTCTCTCTCTCGCTCTCTGATCCGATCAGAGAGCGAGAGAGAGAAATCGAGAGTGAGAGAGAGAGCAGGGAGTGAGAGAGAGAAATCGAGAAAGAGAGAGAGAGAGAGAGAGCAGCGAGTGCGAGAGAACAGAGAGGGAGAGCAGCAATAGTGAGAGCCGAGAAGGAGAGTAGGAGGGTGAGAGAGAGAGGAGAGTGCAGCTGTGACTCTGCAGTGACTGTGAAAGCAATAGTCATTGTTATTTGCAATCTAGCATTTACAATCTAGCCAAAAAAATTTTATTTTTTGATTAAAACTTGATTAACAATCTAGCATTTACATTATTGTTAATATTTATGCGATAGACTGTTATCATTGTTACATAAATAAAAAATAGCACATATTTACATATATAAAAATAAAAATTTATACGATGCAATAACACATATTTACATAAATAAAAAATAAAAAATAAAAAATACAATCAGTAATCATTGTTATTTGCTTGGCTTGACTTCATCAAAAACTTTGCTATTTGCTTGGCTTCATCAATATGATAACATCCACATGCACCTGTCCAATACGGCAATACCTAAATAAAAAGATTTAAAAAGTTAATTTTAGAAGTGTAAAGTAACAGAAATATCAGAGAGCGATAAATAAATAAGATAAGAATAAAAAAATTATATACACCACCATCTACCCGCCATAACTTAGAATTAATTTAAAGGTTTGGAGTAAGCAGTTTTTATTATCTTTTTCATTTTTGGTTGTTTAATTGTATTTAATGTTCTTATTGAAGGTATGAAGTGCAAATCAAAATGTCTTCTTCCGCAGCATCTAGTGAAGCACCATCTGTCATAGGCGGATCTAAATTGAAAGATCCATGTTGGGACCATGCGATAAGAGTTGGTACCAGTACACAACAGTTGCGTTGCAATATTGCACAATTTATGTCAGGGGGAGTAAGCCGTTTGAAACAACATCTTGCGGGACAACAAGGTAATTGTGCACCATGTTTGAAAGTGCCCGATAATGTGAAGATGAAGGTTCTCGAACTGTTGAAGGAAGCCGATGCAAAAAAGCAAGTTAAGGCGGCGGGTTTTTAAGTTCTAGCTGATGACATGCGCATTGGGGAGGATGAATATGATTATGAGGATCCAAATGATTGTTCATCTCAAAGGACCAAATTCGAATCCGTCTCCATTAAAGCAAAAGAATCGATGGATAATTTTACTCAAAGAACTCCAGAAGAGTTGACGGAAAAGTTCGCTAAAACTAAGCAAACGACAATGGATTCAAGCAAAGAAAGAAGAGGAGAGAAGACACCATTAGATACATTGGTAAATGGTTTTATGAAGCTGAGATTCCCTTCAATATCGCCACTCTTCCCTCATTCCAACAAATGTTGATAGCTATCGGAAGATTTGGAGAAATATTAGAGGCCCTCTCACCTTATGAGCTTAGCGAGACTGTTCTCGATAGAGAGGAGGAGACACAGGACAATCTAAAATCGTTCAAAAGAGTTGTATTGTTAGTGGTTGCACACTAATGACCGACGCTTGGTCGGATCGAAAGAATATGAGTTTGATGAACATCGTTCCCACTGTCCAGCAGGAACAGCGTTCTTGCATTCAGAGGATGCTTCAGCAGAAAAACACGATGCAAAATACATCTTTCAATTTGTTGATAAAACAATTAGAGACGTAGGGCCAGAAAATGTGGTTCAAATTGTGACCGACAATGCATCAAACAACATGACGGCCACAAATATTATGCAATTGAAGAGACCTAGCATTTTTTGGACTTCTTGTGCTGCACACACGGTGAATTTAATGCTAGGGGACATTACCAAGATCAAACCTATTCGCAATGCTATTGTAAATGGGATGTCCGTGTCAGTTTTCATTTATAGCCACACAATCACCCTTAACTTGATGAGAGATATCGCAAAAGATCTTCTAAGGTTGGGGCTATTAGGTTTGCCACTGCATTCCTCTCCTTACATTCTATGAGGGAGAAAAGAAAAGAGTCGAAGGAAATGTTTACATGTGAAAGATGGTTACAGCATCCTCTTTCCGAAAAGAATGTGGGGAAGAAGGTATAATTTATAAATTTTCTAGTTCTTGAATAATAATTAGAATTATTTTATCTTGATTGTTGACCAATTTATTTTACATTCGTAGGTTGCTGATATTGTTGGTTCCAATAAATTTTGAGACAATGTGAATCTTACTCTTAAACTTTTTTCACCACTAGTGAAAGTACTTCGACGAGTTGATGGTGATAAATCATCCATGGGATTTCTTTATGATGACTTGAAAAGAGCAAAGGAAGACATTAAAAAAAATCTCGACTCAAAAGAGAAGAAATATATTCCTATATGAAATATCATTGACAAAAGATGGGAGGATAAGCTTAAGGGGCCTTTGTATAGAGCGGGACACTACTTAAACCCTTACACTTTTTACAAGAAGAAGATGAAGATTGAAAAGGCCGACATCTTTATGGGGGCGTGTTGAGGTCATGCATAGATTCTGCCCAGAAAAGCACAAAACTCTCAACAAGATAACTGACCAGTTGGCTTTGTATCAAGATCAAAAAGGCTCTTTTGGGAGAGATTGGGCAAAAAAAGGAGCATAATATCCTAACCTTAATCCAGGTACATTGCTTGTTATATTTGTTATCAACTTGAATGAAAAAATTATAAAGCTTAATTGGTTGATGACTTTTCTATAACTTTCAATTGATTAGCTAATTGGTGGTTGATGCATGGGACTGATGCTCCTTAGTTGAGAGAAATGGCAATGAGAGTCTTGAACTTGACAACCAACTCGTCCGGGTGTGAGAGAAATTGAAGCACCTTTGAGACGGTATAAAAACTATCATTTTTTTGGACTAATAGAATTTCTTTTGGAATTCTAAATATGTGTGCATTATTTAATTTGTTTAATGATTTTCTTTTCTAGGTCCATGCAAAAAAGAGGAATAGACTAAGTTACAAGAAATTGCATAACTTAGTCTTCGTCAAGTTTAATGCAAAAAACAAGAGCAAAACATCATCAATTAATAGAGATCCATTGGCAGCTATTGATGATGAGAAAAGAGTCATCGATTGGTTGGTGACTCCAAAAATAAATGAAGCTCCCGCTTCAGAAGGCGATGATAAGGTCTTTCCCGGAGAAGGATTAACATGGAGGCAAGTTGAAAAATCCTCGGGAGCTACTATAAAGAGAAGAAAGAGTTCAAGAATAAAGTTGAGGACTTTTAAGAGAAAAGCAAAAAGCGGGGCCCCATTTGCTAATGAACGCGAAGAAGAATGGAATCATCCAGTTCAGAGTCATCATCAGAGGATGAGAGCCATGAGGTGGAGCTTAATTTAACAAGTAATGATGTGATCAATTCAGAAGACTCAGAGCCGGAGTTTGCGGAGGATTGAGAAGGATCCCGAGTCACTTTCACCTTATGAAAGGATCCCGAGTCACTTTCACCTTATGAAAATTTATTGCTTTGAACTTGATTTTGAAATGTGTTTAAGAACTATCTTTGACGCGTAACTGTGTTGTTTGAACTTTAAACTATTGGAAAGTGGGAACATTGACTTGATCTTTCTTAGAATTATGCTTTCTATTGTTTATGTTTTTTTAAAGTATTGTTTCTCATTGTTTATTTAGATAGTTTTAACCTTTTCTGTGTATTAACTTGAATATTAATTCTATGTTCATTGCTTATATTTTGTAGGTTGGCTACAACTTGAACTTTTCATTCATAGTCGTAGCTTAAATGCAAGTTGTCCAGATAAGTATATTCAAAATAAGAAGGTTTAAATATATATTGCTTTTATGCCTTTATATATCATAAGTGTGATGTTTTAGGATATTTATGACATTTAAGACCATACTATATAATGTATATGACCTCTGAAATTGACACCGAAATTGAGCAAATATCCCCAAAATCCGCAATCCGATTTTAC
The DNA here is from genome assembly GCA_038442645.1 of Agave tequilana. Classification (NCBI taxonomy): domain Eukaryota; kingdom Viridiplantae; phylum Streptophyta; class Magnoliopsida; order Asparagales; family Asparagaceae; genus Agave; species Agave tequilana. The sequence continues at coordinate 23,623 of JAVJIF010022222.1, forward strand.
ATTTTGCCTTCCGATATAAGGCCGACATCGGACATTTAGAACATTGATTTAAACTACATAAATGTACAATTTCTCATCAATTTAACATAAACATTGCATTTAACAAAATTTTACTGTAATAACTATAAAAATGAATTTCAAAAAATGCAACCAGTTTAACTGATAGAGCTGCCAGCCAAACTTTCAGAACAAGCTGTGTCTTTATATGCTAACACTATACTGGCCTAATATAGATACCTTAAAGTCTAGGTCCTATGTAAGAACAGCCTTCCTTTGGGCCGACTGTCACTTTATAGGATTGCTCCCAAAGTTTAAGTAATTTATATTGACTATATAATATATGTAATGACCGGCCATAATGATAACCTTTCTTTGGGCCGATTGCCACACGCATGGGACCACACAAATCTACGCATCTGGATTCTTGTTCCGCCATCGACTAGTTGATGAGGGTAATGCAATATGGACTTATAGTGTGATAACCTTCATTTGGGCCGATTACCATACTTCAAAGTTCTACTTGCATTACCCACATCAAGTAACTGAAGTCATACATAATTCGGCCAAACAATAGTCTTCCCTTGGGCCGGCTATTATCCGTATGAACTATATACGCAATTAAATAAGCTATTTTATAAATTCTTTAATTTGAACATGTATATATTTTTATCTGTGTATTATCAACTGTAGTAAACTTCAATATTCATCATCCTAGACAATATAAGCAATATAATATTGATGATAAAGCGGAAGCATGCAAGGATACATATTACCATGATAAACAAACACTTCAATGCCTTCTTTATGTCAACTAACTACTGATTTGTCATGTATAGCTCCTGTAATACTGTAGTGCTCGTTAAGAGCTTCGAAACGGCTATTTACATACCCAAAACAGAGGTCGGATGAGCTCATAATTGAAGTTTCTATTGACAAAACGGTCGGATCTGGCTCAGACCCGACCCACAATGGTTAAGTTATAGGTTTCTTTAATGGGTGGATACAAACTGAATAAAACCCGATTAGCTTAATGCAAGATTGATTGGGATTATATCTCTTTATTTGAGTAGAATTATATCCCAAAATACCTTTAATAGACTAGAATTCTATCTCAATTCTAAAACTCAAATCAATCTCAACAATCCCAATTGAAATTTAATATGAGATTAATTAGGAGTAGGTTTCCTTACAAGAGTAAAATTCAATCTCTAGATTTTTTTAATTCTAATTAATCTCATAATCTTAATTAATTATGAAACCCAAAATAATTAACCTTTTTTTTTAAGGTTTGCTGTTATAGCCGCCGGCCCATGGTGACCGACGGCTGTTACCCACCCGCAAGAGGAGGCGCTGCATGCGCTGCCAGCGCACGCATGTGCGTGCACCTAATGCTCTCTGCAGCATGTATCCACTTTTCTTTTTTTTTGGGATATAGTAACTTAAGGCCTGCCATGCATGCGGGGGAGGCTCCCTTGCATGCATGCGTCCAGCCACAAAAGGGTTTTTTTTTTTTTTAATTTCCAAAAAAAATATTTTTGAGATAATAACATAGATTAAAAAATTTTTAAAAATATATACATAACAGATTCAATAAAAAAACTTCCTTTTTAATCTTTTAATTGAATATATGAGACACAAAATATTTGAATCAAAGGGTAGTACTTATTCATAATTTTTATTAATCGAGATCAAAAAAATTTACTTTATATCCTAATAATCTGATAAAGAGGAGGCTCTGATACCATTGTTAGATCTAATTTTATTCCATACAAGATCTCATACATGCAAAGCCTCTTTATCATGATCAGAAGGAAGGAAGATTTTAAGTATACCTGATTCCATCACGAAAGAGATGCCCTAAGTTGCACGATCTCGAGGACATCAGAGTTGAGAGAGAAGATTCTTCTCTACAGCTATCAAGTTATCTTCTTTATCCTTAGAAGATGAGAGGCCTCCAAGAGAGATGGTCATTGTTGAACCCTAGTTCAACTCATCATAGACCTAGGCCCTTAATTTATAACGCGAGTTCCACACGCGTAGATGAATCCCATATTTTAATTTAAATGCACTTATGGTTAAGTGTAATTGAATATATGTCTAGACCCAAACCATTTAGGTTTGATCAATTCTTTATTGGGTCAAACAACATAGGTTAAGTGGGTGGGTGCAAATATCCAATTGACTTGATTAGACCCAAATAAATTAGACTTTAAAACATAATAAGTCTAACACCTACTGCTGCTTTTTTTTTTTCCTTAGTGAAATCTTACATTGCACTCCATTCCAATGCTCATGAGTTGTAATTAATCCAGCAAAAATCTCATGCCTTGAGCAAGAATATCCTGTGCCCCCTCTTATGGAAAGCCAAAAATCTTTGTACCTCATTTCAGAACAATGTCCAATCAATTGTTTCACCTTTTCCACGCTTGGACGAGCAAATGGATCCCTTATAGTAATCTTCGACCAGCATCACCCATACCTGAAAGTAAACATTCAGCTGAACTGCTGTCTTCTGATCCCTTCTCCATCCAGATTAGACACCATTCATCAACTTCTACTTTCCTCTTCGGACCCCCTGATATTAGAAATTCCTTCTGTCCTTGTGCTCGGTGCATGAGTAGTTGTGTCGATGGCCATTCCCTGGGATTGAGTAACATACATGAGAACAAGTCTTTTATAGCAATCAAGAAGATTGTATACATTGTCAACAGTTAAATCGCCCGCATCTGCATACAAGTAGGGGTTTTTACTCCTGAAAGTATGTACTGAATTGGTCGTCCTTCCAAAGCTCAGTAGCGCCTCTCTCCTCTAAACTTGAGATAGATGGCTCTTTTGTAATTAGCTGATCCGGCTCTAGATCCTTGCTTCCCTCGTGTACTTGAGGTGGGTCATAATGCTCTCTTATAAACATAGAAGTTCCTCTATCCCTGGATGCATCTATAATTTACTCCTTGAGATCTTGATCAGTCTGGTTTCTATGACTTTCTACATGGGTCAATAGACCCAAAAGATGAGTTCTAGCAGATTTCATTTTCTTCTGAAAGTCTACTTCATCCATTGAAAAGAGAGTGTGCATCAATGTTCCAGATGAAAGATTCTACACAGAGAATATTTGTGAAGAAATATGCCACTTCAGATACCAGCCAAGGATGCCCCAAACTCATCTCCTAACCATTTGATTTACAGATTTATGTTTATCAGAACATAGTAGCAGTGTACACTACTGCAGTATCTTTTCTAAAGTAAATAAACTATGTATTGCTTATAGAGACACTACTTCTAATACTGAGGCAACATAAGAGAATTTATGCAAAAGAATATGCCTATAAGAATAACAGCTGACCTAAATAATTGCTGAATGCATCATGACATTTCTCATGGAACCCGAAATGCATACAAATACAATGAAGTAAATTAACTAAAGGCATGTTTGAATAGAGACAATCCTAAGGATTCTAGTCCTAGGTTCCATTTTCCCTATGGGTTTGGAAATCCAAAGGAATTGTTGTTTGGCTATCAAATATTGACTAAGATCCTAAGTACAACAACACAAAAAATGGCATGTTTCTTTGGTTTTGAAAAAGGAGGCCAAGGCCTCTTTTTTCGTCCAAAGGATTTCACTTGGCTACAAAATTACCTTTATAATTGAAATTAATGACTTGTGCTGGAGTTGATGTGGGATGTATATAAACCCATGGGATTTGTAGTCCTAAGAAATCTCAACATAGGTGCAATCCAAATTTATTATATACCTCCAATAAAAATACCCTTTTTTTTTTTTTTTTTTTTTTTTTTTGTTTGGGGGGGGGGGGGGGATGGGGGCGGGGGATGGGGATGGGATCACTCATCAACTAGGGTAAACTCCTGCACGAAGATCAACATTTTAACTAGGTCTGCTCAGTCTACATTTTAACACAAAACCCATCAGTTTAAGCATCTGAGTAAATTAGTTTATCTAACAAGGAGGTTAAAATCCCAAATACCCATTTGAACAATCAATTACAAAGAAACAAAAAGCTGGGCTTCCAACAACAATTGTTTCCAAATTGATTCATATCAGCTATTTGCACAAAAACATCAATAAGCACAAAATCTAGCAACATATTGAGCGAAAATTGGTGCAGAAATTGGAGGCTGCGGATGAAATGACTACCTCTTGATGGATTTGACGAAATCAGAGGCTGATGGGTGGCGCATGAGCTCCAAGAAATCGGGCCACGCGAGGGGAGTGGATGAGCGACTGCCCATTGCGTCGTCAAAATTAAAATTAAATTAAATTAAATTAAACTGCAGACGCCATGAGAAAAAGAAAAGAGAACTGAAGGGTGAGAAGAAGAGAGAACGTTGGTAATAATAACTCTGAATAATATTGGGAACTTTTATTTGGAATTGGAACGGAGAAACCAAAATTAGCTTCTTGGGATTCAGTTGGCCTCTTCCTCATCGGGGCAAGACGGTCGGGCTGGGTGTTGGCGGTTTAATTTGAGGAAAACCCGACCCAAAAGAATCCCTCTCTCTCTCTCTGGGTTTTGTTGGGCTGTTTGTTTAGGCGTAAAAGGTGTAAAAAGTCGTAATTCGTAAATGACTTACAACTTAATGACAATTATGGTGTTTGTTTGGACCGTAATTCGTAAAAAACTTATGCAACTCAATTACCACTCACTTACAACTCATTTACCACTCACTTACAGCTCACTTACAGTTAATTTTGTGGTCATGCAAATTTGTATTATTTGTTTATGTTAATGTTAATTTTTTTTAATATTTAGCATTTTTAGTATTATTTGCAATATTAAAAATTTTAAATCATCAAATACTTAATTTTGTGGTCAACTTTTCCATTTACGACTTACACATTACGACAACTAAATACAGTATTTCCAATATTAAAATTTTTTAAATCACCAAATACTTAATTTTGTGGTCAACTTTTTCACTTACAACTTACACATTACGACAACTAAATACTGTAAACCACAATATACTTTCTCACTAACAACTTGATATTACCAACCAAACACCGTAAAACTTACATGCATGTAACTTATTTACTACTGTAAAAGAATTTGCCAATTACGACTCACGAATTACTGCCAATTACGACAACCAAACAGACCTTGTGCAGATTAGACAAGCAAACATTTCATTTCAGGAAGGAAGGGGGGAGGATGAGACGAATAATGAACCAGTCTTTGAAGACTAAGGTTTCTAATAATCTATCAGAGGACATTTTCGATAAGGGGCATAATATCGTATCTGATCTCATGTGAGAGGTGACGTGCAAGGCCCTGATTTTTTGGTCCTTATGGAGTTTTTTTGTAGCTTTCTATAGGATGTGCCCGTATTTTGCGTCTGAGGGCTCTGGTTTAGCTCATGTATTTGTTTTCCTTTTTTGCTGTACTTTTAATTTCTTCTCTCTTTTTACATCTGTGTATGTATATGTATATATTTTTGAGAGAGTTTGTACTTCCATTCTAATGTATTTTTTGGTACGCTTACGTTAAAAGATTTTCAATAGAGCGTGGAAAACCTAATTGATTCACCATTTTTCTTAAAAAAAAAAGAAGAAGAAGAAGAACTTATTGGCATGCTGTGATTAATGTATGGTTATGATTCAGCACATGATGCTCGATTATGATTTTTAAACTTAGATTTTAACTTGATATCAAAAAGGTGAGAAATAATGTAGCAAGACGCACGATTGGATTTTTGTTCATCGTCGATGACACAGGAGGTCAATTTATCAGTAGTAGACATCTGGCCCACGCATCATTCCGTAATCACTGAGCAATTTAAGAAAAACAAACAAACAAAAAAACCTAAAAAAGAAAAGAAAAATCCAAAAAGAAAGTGAGGTTCTTGAGCTTTTCTTTCCAACGAAGGACCATTTTGTGTTTAGGTAGCCAACCATCCTATAAGTCACCTTAATGTCAAATATCAACACGTCCTTGGAGAGAATTCTCCGTATGTTCAACACAGTACCAAACTTTAGGGAAAAAAATTGAACCTCCATTATTGCGGTTTGGAACACTAATCACATCTGTCGGTCTTCACGCATGTTCGTCAACCACCGTACTAAGGTAACAACACTATAAAATCATCACACATGAATAAGGCTCACAATATAAATAAAAAAAATAGTCATACATATCTTAAATAAAGATTGAAAATCTGACGGACTCAAAAGCTTAAGTTATTAGGTCTTAATTTTAATTTTTTATTTAAATTTATCGCTTTTTTTTATTTTTTAATGTGACATTATATTCACACATGAATATTGTAACATTTTTCTATGATATTCTATAATAACTAACATTATATCTCTTTTTAATGTAAAAGTAGAAAGCTTCATCCTACTTCATAAGTTATAAAGAAGTGAGATGAAGCGCGCAGAAGAAACAAAATTGAACAATGCTAAACTTGCCAAGTCTATACTCTAGCTCACCAAGTATATCATATTAATTAGACCAAAATTTACAAGTAAAATACTTTATATATATACATTAGTTATTAAGACACTTTCTAATATAATTTTGGGTGGGAAACACGTGAAAGCTAGTCATCATACTCAGTCAATGGGCATAAGCTTCCATTGAGATCCATATGTTCTCTGATGGAAGCAAGGAACACATTTTTAGCTTGAAAACATAGTTGTACTGGTTGTTTTCTGACCCGTTTAAAATCGTGACACATGTCTTTCTAGCCTTAGATAGATGTGCGATGAGTGACAACTTTCAGAACATCTAATTCAGTACCTTCATCCAGTTTCAAATTTCAAACTGGTCAGGTAATTAGTAGAAAAGTCAGATCCAATTACATATCTATCTTTAACTCTAATCCTCGTTCAAACGAGGCAGCTACCCCTCAGGAGCAGTTCATCCTCATCTGTAACCAAGCACAGACCACCAGATAGAGATGAACTCTCTCTTATATCGATTCAAGGCAGGGTGTTCAGCTCAACGACCGTCGAGATAAGGAACTTAAGTGTTCAAACTGAGCAGAATTTTCTATTCTTATCTATTGGACACCACATGTATAAATAGGGATCCCTTCCAACGTGGAATAGGATCACGTTCACCTGAATCCTGAGAATTCTATGCCATTGACATAATGGAACTACTCTCTCGCTCTCTATTATTTTTATCTCTTCGGATCTTTCACGTAATTTACTATGTTTGCGATTGACTTTTTTTGTAATCTGATTACATCCACTTTCTTATTTTGATGTGTGAATTGATTTTTTAGAAATTACCCACTGCACTAGTGTACATCTAATTCAAACAAAACACAGATTGAACATATTAATGAAATCCAAGATCATAGAAAAATAACCTTTTTTTTTCTTTTTTCATTTTCTTTTTTTTTTGAGTAAATTTAATAACCTCTTAGTTTGAAATCTCAATTATTAAGTAAGGATGCATACTACATTGGAATATCAAATAATTTCTCTCTTCAATTGTCTTACTGACTACCTTTTTATTTTATTTCAACTCAAACCACGTCACCTATGGGCCTGCTTGGTTAAGGGTGGAAGTGAGGAAGTAGTAATATTTCCTCTTGGAACTTAAAAATTGGTTAGTAAGCTTTTTGGTTTTTATTGGAAAGTGTGGTTTGAAAAATGTTATGTCTTTTATGGTGTTTTGATGGTAATGTGGAAGTGAAAGTTAAAAAGTAGACCACAAACAATATAAAATAAAAATTAATTAAGAAAAATAAAAAATAACTATAATTAGAATGCAAGTGAGATTTACATGATACAAAAATTAAATGTTTTGTGTTACAACTTATTACAAATGAGATTTATATGACCACAAAATTAACTGTATCATCCTGGAAGTAAGAAATTGATTGTTTAAAAGAAAAAAGAAAAAAGAAAAAAGGATTTTCTTTTTTTTTCTTCTGATGTTTGGATAAACAAGAAAGTGAGCAATTATACTTCTTTGTTTTCTTACTTGCTCCCACTTCCTTGCAACCAAACACACTCTACTCTCGGCAAGAAACAAAAAATAACAATGCTAAACTTGCCAAGTCTATATTCTAGCTCACCAAAGTGTATCTCATGAATTAGACCAAACTTTACTAGTAAAACATTTTACATATACACATCAGTTATTTAGACACTTTCAAATATAATTTTGGGTGCGAAACACGTGAAAGCTTCACATCATACTTAGTCGTTGGGCGTATATTTCGATTGAGATCCATTTGTCCTCTCTGATGGAAGCAGGGGACACGTATTTGACTTGAAAACATAGCGAACATCTACTTCAAAAAAAACATACTGAACATCACAATGAAATCAAAAATCCATAGAAAAATAACTTTTTCATTCCGCCAACTCTACGTGGATCTGCCCCTGCGTTTCCACATCAGTTATTAAGACACTTTCAAATATAATTTTGCGTGGAAAACACGTGAAAGCGAGTCATCACTTGGTCAATGGGTGCTTCAATTGAGATTCATGTGTCTGATGATGGAAGCAAGGAACACACTTTTGACTTGAAAACATGGCAAATATCTACTTCAAAAAAACATAGAAAATAATCCTTTTTTTTTTTTGCCTGGAGTAAATTTAATAACCTCTTGGCTTGAAATCTAAATTGTTAAGTAAGATTACATACTGCATTGGAATTTCCAATAATTTATCTCTTCAATTCACTTACTGACTACTTTTTTATTATATTTCAACTCAAACCTCATAACTTTCTCTTTTTACTCTCAACATGAAACAATAAGAGAGTTTACGCACAAGAAGCTCTGCAGACGGTTTCTTTTTTTTTTTTTTTTTTCCCTCTCTTTTTTGTTGTTTTTTTTGTTGGAATTTTATAGTTATTTATTCAGGACAGTCATTTCAATAAACTGAAATATATAGGAAACCTAATTAAACCGGCTGATTATGCGATAAGCTACGTACTAATCAAGAGTTACAAAAGCATTGCATGTGTAAGAAACTTTGTAGCTACAATTAATATGAATTAATTAAATCATATTTTTTTGCTTCTCCGACTTGCATTTTGCAAGACAGTACGCGTGAGCAAATATATGACACCGCCAATTTAACATTTTTAAATAACTTTAATCACAATTTAATATTTTGACCCAACTTAAATGTCCTTCCAAAAACGCGAGGCCCTGGCTTGAACATGAGATGGGATTCAATTGTAAGTTTGGAATTATAATAATTCACATTATAACAGGAGAGTTATACAAAATTAAATGTTGTCTCCTCTGGGCTGTTTGGATGCCTAGAAGTGGGTGGAAGCGAAGTGAGAAGTAAGATTTTTTTTATTTTAAAAAATGAGAATTTGAGTTTCTTTTTCAGTGTTTGAATGATAGTTGGGAAGTGTAATTGAAAAAGTATAATGTCTTTTTCAGTGTTTAGATGATAATGTGAAAGTGAAAATGGAAAAGTTGACCACAAAGTTGACCGCAAATTAATATTAAAATAAATATTAATTTTGAAAAAAATTAGACTGTAATTAGACTGCAAGTGAGATTTTACATGAGCAGAAAATTAACTACTTTGAGTTACAATTTATTATAAAGGAGATTTACATGACCACAAAATTAACTGTGATACCCTGAAAGTGAGAAAATGGTTGTGTAAAAAGGAAAAAAAGAAAAAGAAAAAAGGGTTTTTCTATTTTTTTCGGTGATTGGATGGACAGCGAAAGTAGGAAATGTGGCCACCCACTTCCTCAGTTTCTAACTTCTACCTCTAACCAAACAGCCCCATTAACCAAAGAATGGTAGTTGACTCACTAAAATTGGGGCTTAAATTTTCGAATCAGCGTTGGTTAAATTCTACGTCTTCTGATATCGTTGATCTGGAAACAAGGAATTTGGAAAGAATAAATTTATTTATATATTATCATTTATTTGTTATTTTTTTAGGAAAAATGGTGAACCAAATAAGTTCCCCTGCGCTTCGTTAAAAAGTTTTTAATGAAAACATTACAAAGGAAACAACTAAAAATAAATTTTCCCACAAAAAAATGGACACACAGATGTATGAGAGGAGAAAAACATCAACATAATCAAAAGACGAACAACAACACAAAGCGGCAAAAACTCCCTAGCGCAAGAAAACCAGCACAATCAATCGCGTCGAGGATCAGGCAAAGCCAGGCCAACAGAGTCCCACAGCATCGTTGCTCATATGTGATCAAAGTCAGAGTCATGCCCAAAATCGTTCTCTGAGAAAGAATCTTAACCTATGTCTACCGGAAACTGGTCATGCCTCCATCTATCCTCTCTCTTGGCTTGCCTGAAACGAGAAAGCTCCAATCAGAAATGAAAGAACTGCAAATATAAAAAGTATGTTCGGGAGATCTGACTGAGTTATTGAAAATTCAATTATTCCGTTCCCTCTAAATTCCCAAAATAAGTTGCCGCTGCTAAATCCTAAATCACACAATTCCTTTTATCGAAAGATTTGACTCTTCTAGACCTCCAAAAAAGAGTTGTGGAAAGAAGAAATGACGGATGAGAAAGGTTCAGGGATTGCGCCAGATGCACCCAGTTAAAAGAACTAAAAGGACATCTAAGAAAAAAATGATCAATAGGATCCTCGTCGGCCGAACACAGAATTCATATACCCGGCCCCTGTCTACCCTTTTTCGTGAGTTTATCAATTTATTTGTTATTATTTAAGATATTTTTAAGTTAATTGATAGTTTGGTGTGACAAACACAGAAGAGGTGTTTTTCACATTTTTTTTTAAATTTATTTTTATAAATCAGAGGTAAGAGAGTAATGATATTTGGGCAACTAATCATGTCTAAAATAACGGTGTAATCCATCTAGTCATGACAAGATCAATAATCCTCCTCTTTCTTTCAAATGTCTTAACCCACCAACCAACATTCTTTCAAACTTTCAAAATATCTGAACTCCTGGAATTAGAAAAAGAGAGGAAAAGCTAATAGAGACATGGAGCTTGAGACTCAAGAACGTGACTGTTCTCATTCGACCCCCGAGAAAAAGTTTCTGATGTCAGGGGTGAGAGAGGGCTGTGATTTGTGAGCATGAATAACGCTATAAATTGTCATCGTCTCTCGAGTTCAGCTTCAAATTATGGTTCAAAACCAATTTGACCATGCCGAAATCCACACGAACACTTGGTAGATTACTTGCATTACTGTCTTATTAATGAAATTCATTATACACATCATCCCTTTTCCCCTCTTTTCTCGACGTAATATTATCTTTACAAGCTGCACACACACGTCTGTTTGTTGTATTATACTGTATGTGAAGATATTTGAACTAACTAGTATACCGTCGCTGTCGGTGAGAAATTAACTGATCGATCAGAAGAAAGAGGAGGGGGAGAGAAAGAAGAAGGAAGAAGAAGAAAGGGGGGAGCTCAGAGATGAAGAAGAAAAAGGGGGTCGACATTGCGAGTTCTCTCTCTCGACAGATGCAGGAACAAAGTTTTAATACGAGTCACATGAGAAAACCTCTTTTCGGCCAATTTTGATAATCTGTTTCTAAAATGAGAGATAGATGACGACAATGACAATAAAACATTAACCATAAATTAGTAATATTGAATTACATACACATAAAAAGGAAGAAAAAGAATACAACTTAGAGCTTCAAAGTAGTGTCTCTTTATTTCCTATCACGAAGCATTATTTTTTTACTTACAGCAAAAGAGGATACTTTTCTCAAGTGCGAGCTAAACACGTGTGTTAAAGCTCTTACATGCAATTTAATAGCCTTACAAATTAAAAGCTGAGAGAGCACAAACGTATCCTATCAAATTCATCCTTAGACAAAATGACGTAAAGTCCCTTCTTTAAAAAAGATTTTTGTAATAATGAAAGCAATTTTTTTTATAATCGGTGACCATCAAGACTTTCTCATTATAATGTAAGACATTTTGTGCCTACGTTTATCAAATTCTACTTGATTGCACATCCACTCTTAATTACATATTTACTTTTATCAAGATATAAACATTAAAGTAACATCTGTATTTAAATTTCCGTCTATTTAAAATTTATGATTAATTTATAAAACACTCTTGAAAAAAAAATTCTACTTGATTGCACATCCACTCTTTATTACATATTTACTTTTATCAAGATATAAACATTAAAGCAACATCTGTATTTAAATTCCCGTCTAAAACACTCTTAAAAACAAATAAAGTCATATTTTTGATTTTCCCAACATGGGTTAATTAGAAATTAGAAATTTTATAACTTTTAAATTATTTAAAAATTGTATTCAACATATGTTAAAGTGTATTTAAATTTAATTATATATAGATATTAAAGAAAAATCTTTCAATATAGAATTGTGTAGGGTTCCTCACCCTAATTTCTTCTTTCACTTGGAATTTCAGCTTAATAAAAATCAACCTCTACCTGGAATTAGAATCTCATAAAAAATAATCCATATCAAATTAGAATTTCAGCTTATTAAAAAAATAGAATTATTTTCTTTTATTTGAGGAAATAATATAGGCTTTTTTTTGTTTTTGTTAGATAGAAAAATAGTTACTAGAGAAAAACTCAGTGGTCGGATTTGGGTCAGATAGGGGCGAGTCCCCAACACTGTTTCTCTCTCATCAAAGAATCCGAAAATGACACCGACGCGGGAGAGAGAGCGGGAGTGAGAGGAACGCCCTCCACCGCCACGACGCAGGTTCATGTCCCCTTCCAACGCTCCGTCTCGCTTCCTCCAGCGGTACGCTGCTCCGCCGGCGTAACGCAGCCGTCTATTTTGACGGATTATTACTTCTCTCTCTTTCTCCCTCGTTCTTCTTCCAACTGAGAGAAGACTTCTGTTGTTTTCTTGTTACTTCTCTCTCTTTCTCCCTCGTTCTTCTTCCAATTGAGAGAAGACTTCTGTTGTTTTCTTGCTGCCCATCTCTCTCGTCTCTTCTCTATAAATACCCAAAGAGAACATAAACAATTTTAAAGAGAGGAGAGAGAGAGAGAGAGAGAGATAGAGAGAGGGAGAGATGATGAAGGGTCGAGGCGGCAGCAGCAGCGACAGGAGAGTCTCGGCCAAGTGGATACTGCTGCTCTGCGTCTCCAGTTTCGGCCTTGGATTGCTCTGCACGAACAGGTACGTTTTCTGGCGATTGGTTGAGAAATTGAAATCTGGGTTCGTCAAAATTTTCGATTTTGCTCAATGGGCGGGCCCTCACTTGTCAGTTTTTTCCCCCCGCAATTTCACCGTATTTTGAAAGAAATTGAAATCTGGGTTCCTCAAAGGATGCAATTTTGCTCCATTAGATTTCCTCGAATTGTTGATTAGTCTCGTTTTCTGCAATTGGATCGCTTGACACTTCTCGTCTTCTTCACACCTCTCTCTGAGCTTTGCTTCTTTCTCAAACCAAAGAAATTAATATCTGAGTTTGTCAAAGGTCCAATTTCTCACAATGATTATTCCTGGAGTTATCAAGTAGTCAATCAAACTAGGATCTGGTCCTATTTTGTTGAGTAGTCCATGTTTATTCTTTTTGTATACTTCATTGCTGTTTACTGGTGGCTAGGTTCTCTTTTTCTCTCACCCTTTGTTTCTAGCTCTAAATTCACCTTAGCTTCCAAATTTCATAATTTCTTATCCAGTTGGAAGAATATTAAGATCTGGGCCTTTCAAAAAACAAACTTCCCTTAGAATTATAGATTGATCCCTTTTCTCTTGCACTTTATACATTGAATCTCTACTGTCATATCATTCATAATTATTGGGCTGTTTTTCTTGGCAGATTCTGGCTTGCCCTTGAATCTAATGCACTGATAACTTCTAGGCGGAGACAAGACCAAGAACTTCAAGTCATCTCAGAGGATTGTATAACCCAAAAGGTTTGTTGGCAGTGGCATTAATTTTCTCCATGAATTTGAGCTTAACTCTACTTCTCTTGTTCAGATTCTTCTTCGTTCTAAATATAATTTTTTATTATCAGAAGCATGGCCAGGATAAAGATGTCAATGTAATGGATGATGTGTCCAGGACCCATGAGGCCATACAGTGCGTAGAAAACTCTTGACAATGTGATATGTTTTTAACTTTTTATTTCCGCAGCTGATGTTTCTCTCGTTTTTGTTAATTTGATTCCTGTCAGATCATTGGATAAGAAAATATCGGCACTTCAAATGGAGCTTGCTGCCACTAGGAGCTCTCACATTGACAGATCCCCGGTAAACTCTGGAGAGCAAAGGCAGAAGGCTTTTATTGTTATTGGGATAAATACTGCATTCAGTAGCCGGAAAAGGCGAGACTCCGTGAGAGAGACCTGGATGCCTCAAGGTCTTCTTTCAAACTATTGGTTACATTTGATTTCTATAGAAGTTATAATGCAGGTTGCAAAATATTTGGAGGGGTTAGGTGTGTTAAATTCTGGCTTTAGCTTCTTGGTCTGCCATATTATACTTTGGCAGCTAAACTTCTAGTACATTTTTATGCTAATGCTTGATCTAGGGAGTGTGTTGATATCTGCTTATGATTGGTTCTTCTAACTGAAAATATAAATTATAGAAAAGGGAATTTTGTGCTCATTTTAGCATTAGTGTTACTATCGTTCTGAAGTTTCGGGTTTTGCAAACTTGAAACTTATATCTCTCACTTCTGGCTAAAACTAGATATATTCTTTAAGGAACAATTTGGTGTAGCAACAAGGAGCCACAACTATTCTAGCAATGCGATATTCTTCTTCTGTTTTAAACTCATAGGCAGTTCAACCTCCTTGGGCATGTTAAATATTTCATAAAGATTATACATCCATATGTTGTAGGTTATTGACGTAAAATGATTATGGTTTGAAAAGCTCTGTTCTTTTTTCTTCTTTTCTTATTCTTCTCTCTTTATCTAATCAACACACCTTTTACTACCCAGATTCTCTTGTTTATTGCACAAATTATGGCCTTTATGTCCTAACCTTTTTTCTTTAAATGTCTGATTAGGTGAGAAGCTCCAGCAACTAGAAAAGGATAAAGGAATTGTAATCAGATTCATGATTGGCCGCAGGTATTTCCATCGGTTAGCCCAGATTTGTCGCTCTTTATTTGCCCTTGATAGTTATTTATCAATAACATCATCTGGAGTTTTTCTAACATTGCATCTATCCTATACCTAGTGACTGCTAAAGTAATGAAATATACTCTCTGCAAAACAAATTCTATTATTTATAGGCTTTGTATGGCTAAGTATTAGACCAAACAATACTTGGATTCTGGAGCACAATTAAACTATTTGGTTTGGAGGTGGATGAATTTGTTTGTTCCCAAGACACTGAAAGTTTGACAACTAACAAGGAACTTGGTCGTTTTCATGAGAATAAGGGTTGTGACACATGGTACACTCGCAAGGTCTGGAGTCAGAGAATCATTGTATGAATGAATGTATAGCTCAGTATTGAGAAAAACGTCTCTTAGTACAAGACTGAAGTAATGCTATAATCCAACTAGCATGACAACTGATTAAACCCCCACTCCTTTTTTGCAGGCCTCTTAACCCACCAAGCAGCATTCTTTCAAACTTCAAATAAAATAAAACTTTAGAAAAGAGAGGAAAGCTAATACAATCATCGAACTTGAGACTCCAAATGTAATTATTGCTATGTTATCCATTAAAGTTTCAAATCTAATTACATACCTTTTGCGAATATCTGGAACCCAATCCAATGGGATCTGACTTCATATCAGGGGTTCGCTTTATGAGGAACCAGCTTTTAAATTCTATGTCCCAAGACTCCCAACCCAACACAATGTGATTAGTTTCTCAAGAATAGTAGTGAGCTTCATGTTTAACCACCTTTTGAAAAGCAGAAATAGATTATCAGAGCTTATAGTTTATCATCACTTGCTTTAGTCATGGTGCAGGCAGAATTAATGCACATAAAGGTGCAATTTGAATTCGGATATTTATGAAGTTTTGGTAATTCATTTCACCTAGAGGTTTTTCTATTTCTGTAAAGTCAGGCAACTGTCCTTTTTATTTGAATTATGATTAGTGTTATATGGTCCCTAGACTTGATGTATGAGATGGCAAATCATTTAGCTTTTTGAGAGAGTTATGTTCTCTCATTTTGTTTTCCTATAGGTGCTATCATCTTTCAATTCCTATGACTTATATGGAAATTTTTATCAGCATGAATGACTAGCAATACTTTGTACGCTAACTTGACAAAGCCTTGTACATTCTATACTGTTTCCCGAGTTCAATGTGACATGAAGACCAGCTATCTGTCGTGTTTTCTCTTTGGGTGTTGTTTAAGTGTGTGTGTGTATGCTTCACTTTTTATAAATGAACATATCACACACCAATTAAGTTCCTTTAAAAAATTTAGGCACTCAGCTGACTACCTTAGGCATCTCAATTGGTGAAATACTGAAATATTAATTTGCTTGGAGTTGGATAACTAGAATATTTGTAAAAGCAGGATCCTAGATTTGGTGGCATATGCTTTCTCGGTATATTTTCTTTTTCTTTTATTTGAAATGCTCGATGGAAAAAGTGTTAAATATCATGTAGAAGAACCTTTCACAGCTACTAACTAATCATAACTGGCAAAAAATAAACCCTGAAACATAATCCATCAGATCCCCTGGCTCTATTTGTTTGCACTATGTAAATAGAGGTACTACATATTGGAAGTTGGAATACTAAAGGGATCCTTCTTATCTTTTTTTCTTCCACAGCGCTACATCCAACAGCATTCTAGACCGGGCAATTGATTCAGAGGAGTCTCAGCACAATGACTTTCTGAGGCTGGTAGGTCATTTACTCTCTCTTAGCATGATTCGCAAAAATCTCTCAAATAGTTAGATCTCTCTCTAATTTCAATTTTTTATGCCACGCAGGAGCATGTTGAAGGGTACCACGAACTCTCTGCCAAGACAAAGATATTCTTTTCCACTGCGGTTGCCAAGTGGGATGCAGAGTTTTACGTCAAGGTGGATGATGATGTCCATGTCAACTTAGGTGAGTCTTTGAACTTATGACACTTTGGTTGACTGCACTTAAATTTTAAATCTCATGAGCTGACTGTACTTTCCAGTCCCATTAGCTCCCATATTTTGTTTTGAAAAGTTGCAATCCCTGGTACATGCGTCTCTATGAGCAATACTTAACTGTCGTTGTGTTCCATTTAGTAGTTGTCTCTATTTAGTAAAGGGCAAATGTGTGCACACACCCACCCACACACACACAAGAAGAAAAAGAAGGAAAAGGAAAGGAAAAAAAAAATGATGGCACTTGGTGAAAGCATGTGAACTTGAAAGTGAAAATTAGTCAACTTAGAGACTACAAAGTAATTTCCTCTTCAAAAATTTCCTCTCTTGCAGCATTTAGGTTTGAGTTCATGGAAGGCTACAGTGTAAATTTTTATACTCTTTGATAAGTTGTGATCCTGGCATCTGTATCTATTACACCAGCAGTCGTCTATGTTTGAGTCAGTCATCTGTGATGATATGAAGAAATTGGCATGTGTTCCTTAAAGCTATTCAAACTCCCCAGTTCATGTAAGGCCTAACACTTGTTCCCTTAAATTTCCTTTGTTCCAGAACTTGTAATACACTCTGCCATTTATCTGTGTGGAACCAATGGTTTGCTTTGTGTCCAATGTCAGTGTCAGTAGTACTCTCTATGTGTCCATAAGCTGCATGAGTTTTCGTTATCTCACATTGAGAATTATCTGTGTTTTCACAGACCAGAAGTTAAAAATGAGTGGACTCATGGAACCAAACGTTAAATTGACTTTAACATGGACTTAAAGTTGTAGTTTATCTAGATATTGCAAATAAATTTCAAATATCTATCCTGCTTTTGCGTTCATGTTTGGTGATTTTTGTTGATGTCTTAAACATTATCATGACAGGTATGTTAGCTGCAACTTTTGCTCGACACAGATCAAAGCCCAGAGTCTACATGGGGTGTATGAAATCTGGTCCAGTTCTTTCTAGCAAGTAATTTATTCTCTTGCTTTCTCCTTTAGGCTATTTGTCTTAAGTGGTTCTTGTTAATGTTATGCTTAATCCATTTGCATGAATCCAGGAACGTGAAGTACCATGAGCCCGAATTCTGGAAATTTGGAGAAGAAGGAAACAAGTATTTCCGTCATGCAACTGGACAGATTTATGCCATTTCACAAGATTTGGCCACATATATTTCAATAAATCAGTAAGATATAACAATTTCAAGGCTCTACTGTTCACAAAATTTAATATAATACTGATTGGTTCTAACTCTCTGGATTCTTCATTTGCCTTCAGGCCAATACTGCACAAGTATGCTAATGAAGATGTATCAGTAGGTGCTTGGTTTATTGGACTCGAAGTGGAACACATTGATGAGCACAACATGTGCTGCATGACTTCAGGTCTGTTCTCATTTTCAGTTAACATGCAATTAGAGGTGTCCATGATGTCATATTCGGTAGGGTTAGTATCTGTTGGGCAGTAAGATAAATATGAACAATTACTTGCCCGGCTCTAAATCTGACCGGTTAGCTATTTGTGACAGGATCTAATGCCTGTTGATCTGATTATCAAACAGGTCATGGAAACCTTTCTAACTTGTAAAATGTCATGTGGGGTTGATTTTTTTTTTTCCCCCTCCTCCCTAATGTAAGAGACCAACTATTCGCATGCTGGTGTGCTGGCTAGATTTTTATGGTTTTCTTTTTTAAGCGTGAGCCCCACAAACTTACTTCGTTGGCATATAATGTATTGTTTTGATTGCACATTGCATACTATGTGCCTAAAACTAGTATTAATAATATTAATCATGTGATTTTAGATAAACCTTAAGGTTGACTGAATCCTATCCCAAGCAAATGACTATGGTTATATTTCAACTATTTGAACCATTACAAATATATTAGGCTGATGCTGTTAGAATTATCCCTCATCCTTCTACAGACTTAGAACTTACAATTAAAACCTTTTAGAGTTGAAGGGAGGCAGAAAACCAGCAAATGTAGTTTGGTATCTCTCAAAATTTCAGAGGTTTACTTTTTATCTTCTTAAGGTTTATGAAAATCTAATGCCAAAACTAGGCAACTCTGGCATTAGATCTCCGAATGTTTATGATTACACATTAGCCCTTTAAAGATTCTGAAAATGAGAACTCTAAGATCTGGATAAGGGTATTAAACTGATCTTTTCGTCACTTAGATGATTAAATAGAAGCCTTGAGCCTAAAATTTGGCAATAAAATTGTGCTATCTCCAATGAGTCATCCAGGTTCGGAGACGTTTATAACTACTTTCAAGTTACATATAAGCTGGGGATTTTTAATCACCTAGAAACTGGAGCAAACAGGTCATGAACATGTTTGAATTGTATTCTTGCCAACCCAACTGATGTTAAATGGACCGAACTGATTCAAACTTGATAAGACCCTCACCCAAGATATCCTGTCTAGTGTATATATTTGGCAGGCTAACACGATCATGAAAGTAATGTGGATGACCTGATCTCTCTAATGAGTTGTCATGCTTCTTTTATGCATTGCAACCAGCCATTCCTTAACTAGTGGCATGCTTCTTTCTGCATTTCTTCTTAATTTGCTGCAACTTCTTGTCTTTTCTCCAGACTGCGAGTGGAAGGCCCGCGCAGGGAATGCGTGCATTGCATCGTTTGATTGGCATTGCAGTGGGATCTGCAAGTCGGTGGAGAGATAAAGGATGTACATGCAAAGTGCGGAGAAGGAGATGAGGCCGTGTGGAGCGTCTGAGACCGGGAAGGTAGTAAGTTTGATGGCAGATCATTTGTTTCATCAATTGTTTGTGGCACATTCTATTCTCTAAAGTCTTGGTAGCAGTTTTGGTTCTTGGGCTTTTTTGAGTTTGAGATGGTTTATAGCTGATTTCTACAGATTGGGGTACAGTGTCTGTTAGAGAAAAAGAGCTTTCTCGATGTATAATTGGATCACTGTGAAAGTATCAAGAGATAGAAGAGATGGTGTGATACGGATATCGACACGTGGCCTTGGCAGGTATATCATCATTGGCGAAAACGCGTGACTTCTATGTGGTTCCAGTATTAAATCAGAGTCTGTATTTTTTATTTTATGTTGAGTCGAATGTATTTTCTTCTTATATTGTTAGTCTTGTTTTCTTTTTTTTTTTTAAGTCCGCATGGTTATGAGAAGAGAGTCATTATTTTGTAAGCCTATATCTAGGCATGAGTCAAATAAGATTGTAATGAAGATTGATTAATAAAATTTGAGTTTTCTCTAAAAATGAAATTTTTTTTCCTTATCATTGGTGTGTTAAACCCTTAGATCATACCTAGAGTGTGAAGCTCTAACTATTTACCTCATTTTCACAAAAATTACAAAAACATTTGTAAGCCCCCAACCAACAATGCCAAAACAAAGCTCTCGTCCTCGTCTCCGTCCCGCGCCACCACCAGCATCCGAACTCGGCAGCCAACTGCCAAAGCCCGCCACCTCGTCCTCGTGCGTCGCCCAACACATCCAGCCGCCAATTCCCCTTCATCTTCTCTGGTTGTTGTCGCCGTTGGGCAACCTTATTGTTTTCCTCTTCGTCATCCCGACTACTCCTTGCCCGCATCTTCCCGAATGCTCCCTCCTCTGTCACGTGTTTCTCTATAGGTTGCAGACAGCATGCCACTTCTCTCCTTCACCTGCTGCCGGCCAATTCTGCCTCTGTCTGTCAGCGCAAACCAGAGTTGTTGCTGCTTGGTTTGCAGACCAGTCAGCCCTGCTCACATCTCATCCTCGTCAGTTGCCAGCTAATTGTGCAGACTAGCCATCAGTGATCTGCCCATAACTGTTACTTCATTTAGCAAGTATAACAATAACAACATCAAAAAAGCGATTAACAAACAACGAATCAACAACATCAACAAGTTCAGTAGTACCAGATCAATATCAGCAGCGGATACCTGAGTAGCTTCTAAGTAGGTAATTTTTTTCTTCCAGCAATCAGATTATTAGTTAGGTTACATCATAATTATAATTTTTAAGATTTTGTCATTATTGTCCTGCTGTCCACTATTACTGTGAGATTATGTGATTCTATTTAACTCTGTGATTCATTGTTTTCAGTATTGCGAGTAGAATGGTTACACTCACAACTGGTTATTGTGTTGATTTCGTTGAGATAAAATTTGTCTACACTATGATTGCAATTGATTGTTAAAATTCATTGGTTAATATTAAAGTTTTAAATTATTTTTCTCCCAATATCGTAATTTTAGTGAAGTGTAGCGAGTTCGAGTTTATCACTGATTCCTTATATCACACGCATACATGTTTCACAATAATTTGGTATCAGAGCACAATTTTGATAGGATTTGCATCATTTAGACACTTACTATATTTTTTTTTTTGCTTTTTGCATTTAAATTAATTTAAAAAATAGTTTAACATCTATTTTAGAGTCGTGTCTTCCCTTACCTTTAGGAATGTCTAGTTCATCCCCCATCACCCAGATGGATTACCAACCGACAGTGACACTCGATGACCTAATAGCTAAGCTTGGTATCCTGATTCAATCCCTTAACTAAGGACAGAAGCTTCCAGTACTGTCATATGCTACTGATAAAAAACCCCAGTGTCTAGACCCCCCAATCTACCCAGCCTCATAGGTCTAGTGCCCTTCTACCCCCGCTCAGGAACGATGTAAGGATAAGAACGTCGAAATAGATAATAGAAATAAAGGCACCAAAAAGAAGTTTTCTAAGAGTAGCACTGTTACTAGATGTACTAAGTGCCAGAGGCATAGACATAACTATCGATTGCATCAGTCATGTTAAGATTGTCATTATTAACAGTGTTTCCACTATAGCTCCTGAGTCAAAAAGCGCTGTTTCTCCGAGAATTACTCCCGTGATTAAGTAGTTTAGTGTTGTTTTACCGACTATCGCAACTGTTGCCCTGCTGTTGCTGCCACAACTACTGCCTGTTCTTTTCATTCTCGGACTATACTGCCAACTTTACCTCCCCCTTCACCACTTGGGAATGCTCCTTCCTTTTTCCCCTACGGTCTTGGATTGCTCTGTTCGCCACCCCCTCCTCCTCTACTGTCGACCCCTACTATCATTGTCAATGTTGGTGATACCCCCTTCCTCTCTACTACTGACACCATCCTCTCCCTCTTTTGTTTTACTCCTTCTCTTGAGTACCCCTGTAGGTGAACGTGTTGGAAATTGAGATTTTTCAAGTTATCTACCACTGAATTTGCTTATAATATACCTCTCAATAGGACAACAATAAAGGCCTCATGAAATTGTTTATGGCGTTAGACTTAGGCAACCCATTAATCATATCCCTATAGCTAAAAATTATAAAGCATCTGAGTCTAAATTTGTATCACACATGCATGAGTTAAACAAGGGAATCAGTGATAAGGTTGAACACAACAGCGCCAAGTTACGAGTTGACATTGAGAAAAGATTTAAAACTTTTAATATTGGTGATGTTATTAAACAAAGGCATGTCGGTAGTGTCGGACATTTCAAAATCTTAATAAATTTAATGACATTGCTTTTTTTATAGATTTTTTTAAAGATTTTTGAAATTAGTCATACTTTCAATGTTAAAAACCTAGTGGATTATAAGGGTCTTGATTTTATTCTACTAGTTGATAAGTCCTCCCTTGTGCTATTTTCTGAGAGCCCCTCATATCCCACACTCTCAGAGATTCATCCTAATACAACAAATAAAATTGATAAAATTTTAGATGATAAATCTTTCTCTAATAGAATGGTGGAACCTGACGATACCTGATTTGTTGGAAAAGAAAATCACCTGCCGATAATACATGACTGTATCACAGTGATTTGCAGCAGATTAATCCAGTTATATTGGAGCATTATGAGAGAATTTCTACACCTAACTCGACGGGGTTGAGTTCTTTTTAACATGGGAAAAATGATGCAGACATTGAGACACGACATTGGCACGCATATCATTTTTGGCGAAGATGCATGGCCTCTATGTAGTTCCAGTATTAAGTTAGAGTTTGTATCTTTTATTTCATGCTGAGTCAAATGTATTTTTCCTTTATTTTGTTAATCTTTTTCCTCTTTTTTTTAGTCTCACATCGGTCATGAGAAAAGAGTCATCATTTTGTAAGCCTATACATAGACACGAGTCAAATAAAATTATAAAGAATATTTGATTAATGAAAAATTGCATTATTTTCTCAAAATGAAAATTTTCTTTTATTGAATTTGGAGTGTGAAACCCAATTCAAATAGTTTTTAGTGTAAAGCTCTAACATACTTATCCTCTTCTTTCTTCCCAAAATCATACTCCTCAAAACCCTAATCCCAATTCCAATCCCCTTTACAAAACCTACTTCCAAATTTTCAATTCCTCTTCAAAATCCTAGAAAAAATTTAAAAAAATCCAAAAAACCAAAATAATTAGAAAATTTATTGTTCACAAATCTCACAAAATTCCCCCAAAAATCTTTGAAAATTCAAAAAGAGAATTGTTTATCCATCTTCTTCCTCTCACCAACTCAATAGCACCCAAACCCTAATCATGCCTCTGCAGCGGCCACCCATATCTCCCCTCGACAACCACCTCTTCCTCCTCCCTTGCTTCGCCCTCACCTTCCTTCCTGCTCTCGCTTGCCACCGATGACCCAGTGCCGACCTCCCCTCATCTTGGTGAACCTATTGATAGTGTTCACATCTCCTGTGTCGTCCTCCTATCATCTTCGGATGTTCCCTTTCCCTCCCCATGACCTCCTCATCATCGCTCGACTGCACTATTTCCTCATCTACATCCTCGACTGTTGTTGTTGTGCACGTCGACAATTGCCCAACCTCATTCCCTCCATCTGTTATTGTCATTGTCCACTGCTACTGCTGCTGCTGGACTGCGCAGACCAGGAAGCCGCCATCTGCCCCCGCAATGTTGCTGTCGTCCCCACTAGTTGGCTGCAGAACAGCAAGGCACACTTGCTCGTCTTCAACTGCCATTGTCGCCCTGTCGGTTAGTTGTAGAAGAACTAGTGTTGCCTGCTGGTTATCCTCAACTGCTACAGCTACCAGCTACGTCTTCCTCTTCACTGGTTGCCATTGTTACTTGTTACAGACCTGTTAGTCCCTTTTAACAGAGAGACTTCAACAGTACCTACAATAGCAACACTCCACAAGCATCTTTAGAACAGTACTTCAAGGACATCAGATCAAATAGTACAAGATCATCAATCATTCAGCCAAAGCAAGCTCAACAACTGCAGTAGATACCTGAGAACGTTAACTTCTCAGTAGGTTAATTTCAATTTCTACCATTAGATTATTTATCAATAATCTGCTTACATCAAATAATTTTATCTCTAGAATATTATCACTGTTTCCTATTGTCCACTACAATATCGTAAGTTGTGAGAATCTGATAACCTGTAATATATTGATCTTTAATATTATAACGCCCCGACCCAGAGGGTACGGAGACGTTACTGCGACGTATATACGCAGGTCAGAAATACCCTCACGTATATACGCTAAGCATCAGTACAGGCAAGAATCAGAGTACGGAAGCACGTGGTGCATTATACATTCCAACATATGAGTACAATTACAAAGTTATCACCAGATGTGACACAATATTATAAGAATATTACATCACCGATAGGCGCAAATGCGAGAATACACAGAGATGTATAAGTATGAACAATACAAAAGGGCGCTCACAAGATAGCTGGAGATGACGCGAACCAACCAGGGGGAGCAAGGATGAGACTGAAGTTACAGCTGGTCTGTCTGCTCCGCAGAAGTAAGCTTGGTCCTCAGCAGGAAAATCTCCTTCAGTCCAAGCTCCGAGACCTGAACATGAGGATCCAGAGGAGTCAGTACTCCCCGGTAAGTGGTGATGTGTATGCCAAGTGGCGTGTATAGACAAGCACAAGTGTGTCAACAAATTCGAATCATAAACATGCATTAGAAAAATCGTGTCGTGAGCACAAACATGCAAGGACAAGTAGATATATAACAAGTAATATCAAGCAGAAACTACTCATGATATGATAAGATAAGAGCAGGAGACTGGTGGAATAGAATATAAGTGAAAGGCAGGACATGAACAGGTATCGTATAATAATCATAAAATCGAAAATCCAAAGTAAAACCTGATGAATGCAATTGTGGCGAAACAAGTGGTATAACCAAGTTTGTAGAGTAACATAACAAGTTATTATCTTGGCATTTTATTATTATTACTTGTCCGACCCATATATTTAGGTATGTGTCCTGGTGCACATCTCCATACACATACATCCATATATAAGTAAGTCAAGGTTGGTTATTATTGGAAGCTGATGAAGAACTGATAGCTCCTACTTATAGTAGTTCCCGTCCGCCCGGAACACAGCCATTGGGGGCCTTAAATCCCCCTAACACGCATCTTCTGGGGCCTGAAATCTCTCTAACACGAATCGTCAGTTTTATTTAGTATTCCACTACTATAAGCAAGGCACCATACCGGCATCCATCACTTCCTCCCATTCCCCGTGTAAGTTATCCTTTTTATAGCTTATTAACAATATTATCAGATTTCAGGAATGAGTAGGATCACAACTGATCATAACAGGAGTACATAACAAGTATAACGGGAGTTCATAATCAAGAGATCAAGTACTAAATTCCCATAATGTGATAATCATGGGTAGAGAGGTAATCGTAACAGGTATCAGGTTCTAATCATGAAAGTGACAAGCGATCGGGCAGCTGATAGATAATAAGTCATGTCATAATGAACAAGTGTCAAGTAGTAGTATATCAGGTGTCATGTGTTATATGCTTTGGAGGTAATATTAGACAGGTGATAAGTCATGTCATAACAGGTAACAAGTGATAAGAGATAACATAGCAGAAACATGCATCAAGTAGTAACATGTTAAGTGATACATAATGCCAATACAACAACCCAACGAAGCTGGAAAAATCGAATGGAGGTGAGGACACTCGCCTAAATATAAAAAATACTATAGAATTCCCGATCTCCGGAATTCAGGTAACTAACGCGTAAACGCGTTCAATAAAGTAAAGATCGTATTATGTAGAAGAGGAGAGAAAATGAGGACGCGGGATTCGCGTCGCGTAGAGGTCACAAACGCGGGGCTCGAGACCCGCGTTCTAGCAAGGACACGAGGAAAACGCAGACGCGAGCATGAACTCCGCGTCGCGTTGATATAAGAACGCGAAGGTCGCGTTAAATAATTACTTGGACGCAGGGGGTAAAATCCGCGTCTAGTAATCACACAACAAGAGAAAGGGGGAGACAGGAAAAAAAGAGAGACGCAGGGAATGAGGGAGAAGAGACGCAGGGAAGGAATTAAAGGAAAGGAAAAAAGAAAGAAGGAAAGAAAGAGAAAGAAAGAAAGAAAGAATGAAGGGAAGAAAAGAAAGAAGGAAAGGAAAGAAAAGAAAGAAGAAGGGAAGGGGAATGGTCGGCCATGCTGCCGGCGACGGCCGGAGGTGGCCGGAGACAGCTAGAAGTGGCCGGAGACGGGTGGCCAAAGCCCCAAGCCCAACCAATAGTGGTGCAAGTGTAGTTGAAATGGTAAAATGGAGTTTTGAAAAAAGGGTTTCAGAGAGCGAAGCTATAGTTCGTTAGAAAGAGCTCTCTGAGCGGAGGAAGATGGCGTAGTTGGTGGTGGCCAAGGTGGTGTAGGTGGTGGTGGAAATGGTGGTGAAGCTTTGGAGGTTAATGGGTTGTTTTGATGGAAAAAGGAGGAAGAAGATGGTGGTGGAGTTGGTGTTGTGGTGGTTGTTGTTATTGGAATGGAGGAGGAGATAGAGGAGATAATGGGGAGTAAAAGAGGGAGGAGATGGTGGCTAAGGGTGCTGCTGGTTCGTGGCCTGTTGTTGGCTGGAAAGAAGATGAAAGAAAAATAAAAGAGAGAGAAAGGGAAGGGGGTGTTTATATAAGGGAAATAATTATTACAAGTATGTCATTGGAATTCAAAAGAAATGAGATGCACAATTGAAACCTGCGTCCTATAAAAATGGGATCCATGTCTAGGCAAAAGAGAGCCAGACGCGGAGATAAGATCCGCGTCCAAGGAAAAACGCGGATGCTGCGTTTGATGAAAAAGATAAAAAGTCATGGTGACAAGATTCAGAATTGATTTTGCAGGACATAAGCATTAAATGCAGTATGGAAAGGATCTCTGCATTAAATGTTGAATCCGAGTTTGGTAGAACTCGCGTCTAGCGAGGAGAGAGAAAATAGAAAAAAGAGAAAAGTAAAATATCTGGATAAAATTCCGGTATCTGGGAAAACACCGAAAACTCCGGAAAAGTCAGAAAAAATGAAGTAGCTTGGAAAGCTTTTTAAAAATTCTCAAAAATAATAAATATTATTTTAAGATGTTTGGCCAAATCGGTTTTCAGAGATTCAATCTCATTGTCAAAATAAAAATCCTGAAACCTATCGTCGACACCGGGTCGGCTGGATTTTTAATAAAATCTGAAAAATCTCAGAAAATCATGAAAAATCTAAAATTTTGGAAAATGATGTTTGAAACTGAAATCGTTTAAATCTGAACAGCATAAAGGCCAAATCGAGTAATAAACAAGGATCGGGTCCTCTGTTCAGACTAGCGCTGAATCCGAGTCCACGAATCCGGATCCAAGGTAAAACGATCATATAAATAATTCATAATACAAAACAAATATAGGAAGTAAATCAAAAAAAATACGATCGAGAAATATGAATACACAACTAAGTACGTATTCCGGGAGCGGGGTGTTACAAATATTGTGAATATGATGATTGCAATCATAACTGTGTGTCGTGTTTAATTCAATTGAGACTAAAATTATTTGAACTGTGTGTGTGACTGTTTGTTAAAGTTTATCTAAATGACATTATTAGTTTTAAGTTAGATATTACTAGGTTTAAGTTATTTTTCTACATAACGATTGTAACTTATTGGTGAAGCGTGAGCTTAATAACATTATCGATGATTTTCAAACACTAGTACACGTTTCACATCATGATATCTGTGAGAGTGATGTTAGAGTTTTAGGTGTAAATACACTTGTACATGTTTCACATCTTGATGCCCCAATTATGATTTTCTTACCCCTAGAGGTAAAAGAAAGATTTTTCCCTTTTGGGCTAGTTGTGGGCAAAGTGGGATTCAAACTCTCGATACCGTGATTCGTAGCCACGTGTTCTAATCTTCTGAGCTACAAGTCCCACCCCATTTTCACAGAATCTGTTCTCGGGAGAATCCTCAAAAAGGAACCTCTCCTCAACCGTTTCATTTTGGGTTAAGAAGAGCGAAATCACGTTTCTTTCTATAAGAACAGTGTGTTCCGAGATGTGAAGGAAGTTGTGAACTCCCTTTTCTACAGATCAAGTGTGGCATAGACTCTCCACAAGTTTTGTGGAAATTTGTATTAAGATACATTAAAGTTGAACTTATATATTATGGATTCCCTCTGCAATATTTTTTTTCTGCTGAGTAATGTATCAATTGTTTTGTTGGAATCAATTATGCTAACTAAAACCTAGGAGTTTTTATAGCTTCATCTGTAACGTTAAGTGTTGTATTTGTTGGATTCTAATGAGCTTGCTCGTTAGATTGTTGTTGTGTAGCAAAGACTTAGTTCTCAAGTTTAATTTACTTGCATTCAATGGGTTTTTGGTTTGGATTCTTCCCTTAATCATTGAGATTTTATCTTTTATTTTTGTAACCCCCGGATCCCTGATGTACGTATCACAGTATCAGTACTCGATACGACGTATAAAATTGATTTGACCTTTCTATTTTCCGATTGAACCGATTTTAGTTTCAGATATTATTTTTCAATATTTTAGATTTTTCAGAATTTTCTGGAATTTTTTTGGATTATTTTGAAAATCTCCATAGTCGGTGTCGACCGATACGAGAATCAGCTCTACGATTTTTAATTCACAAACGGAGTTATATTTTGAGAATCTGCGTTCACCTTATATCTTAGAATCATATTAGTTACGTTTTGGCATTTTTGAAAATTTTTCTAAATTTATTAAAAATCGGGCCAAACCGGTGTCGCCCAATATAGGCGATACTTTTCCGGATTTTTCATTTGCAAATCAAACTACATTTCTTCAAAACCGTTTTCAATTATGTCTCAAGATAAGATTCTCTATTTTCTGTAATTTTTGGTAACCGTTCGGGACTAGTCGAATTCTGGACTAAATTAAATAATATTAATTTAATTAATTAAATCTTTTTTTTCTTTTCTTTTTCTTTCCCGTTCTTCCCTTCTCTGGATAATTCCCACCGCCTCTCCACCACCATTCCCCTCTCTTCCTCTTTAAAACCTCTCTCCCCAACCCCTCTCTCTCTCAACTTCTCTCTTCCCCCATCTATTCTCTCTCTAACTCTCACACACACACTCTCTCTCCCCCTTCTCACTGTTCCAGGCCGGGGGTGGGTCTGACCCACGCCCGCGGCCAGGCCACCCCGGCCAAGCGACGCAGGCGGCCGGCGCCCCCGGCCAGGCGCCACCGCACCTCCCCTCCAGGCGCCGCCGCCGCCTCCTCTTCTTCTTTTCATCTTCTTTTTCTTTTCTTTCTTCTTTTCTTTTTCTTCTTCTTCTTCCCCTGTTCTTCTTCTTCTTTTCTTTCTTTTCTTTTCCAGTGAGTCTTCTCCCTCACTCTCTCTCTCTCGCTTTCTTTCTCTCTGTGCGAGGGCCCAGCCGCCCGGCGGCCTAGCGCCGCCGCCGGTCAGCGGCAGCATGGCTGCGTGGCCAGGCACAGGGCACCAGCAGCTGCCCTGTTCTCTCTCCCCCCCCCCTCTCTCTCTCTCTCACTGATCGCCGGCGGCGACTAGACTTGCCACCGCGGGCTCTTTCGCCATCGGCCAGCTGAGCTGGCCGGCCGGCATGTGGGTGGCGGCAGCAGCGGAGCTGCTACCGCTGCGGCTATTTGAGGATGGGTTCGGGTTCATACCCGAACCCATTTATCTTATTGGGTTGAATCTGAAACCCAATAACCCATTTACCCAGATACTTAAGTTATGGGTTTGGGTATTGGATCCAAACCCGACCCGTTAAGAGCCCAAACCCGCCTCCAAAACCCAATAAAGGTAATATTACAGAAAACCCCTGATAATTTATATTATTTGCAATTGATATATTTTTATTGCATATTTAACCCATTTCTATTACTTTTAGTATTCGGGCGGTATCTGGAGCATCCGGAGTCCGATTTAGACGATTCTGGAACCGTTGCGATCGTGGGAAAGAGAGCTACCTTTTCATTGCTCATTTGTGAGTGTTTTTCTTTTATCAATTATGATTATCGTAGTTAATGAAATTAGTTGGTTGCTTTATCACATAAGTCATGTTTACCGGTTAATCACTGTAAAGACTGTAAATACCGGTTAATAAATTGTAATGAGTAGAATATCAGTGGAAATATGCTTTAAACATAATCAATATCATACTCATATGGTGACCGTCATTACAAATAGGGATATCTGATACTCGATTAGGTATGATCACCGGTACTTGCCTCCCACTAGACACCGTTACTACATGTACCCGTACTTGGTACCCGAACATTCTAGCACATTGGATATTGTAATTTCTATATACCCATTACACTAGATATTGTTCTCACACATTACACGATATATTGTCATTCACAGATACTGATACCCGACACTGGTATTGCCTATTATGGAATCACTAATATACGGAGACACCGACACTGTTATTGCATGTTATGGAGTTACTGTTACATGGATACCCTGTACGCTATTAGTGGGACATAGATACACCAATTCACTAGATATCGTCATTTCATGTATTGATATCATCGTTACATAGGCGCACGATACACAGTTATCTCATGTTCACACATCACTGTTACATATGTTCACCACACGAGTGTACATGCATGTATTGTTTCTATCTTCTTGTCTTATGAATCACCGTTCATATTACATGTATTATTGTTCCATGTTATCCCTGTATTCTTGTTATATGATTGTTTCCCGTTACTGATATTGATATTCCCGTTACTGGACACATGAGCTGTTGATATGCGATGTGTGGAATCTCACATCTATTGTTCCCGTTTCCCGTTATCCTGTTTTATGCTATCAACAGAGCTCAGGTCCTGTTATCATGTCACATGTACCATGCACTGTACTTGTTCTTGTTACGTTGTGTCCTTTAAATGAAATATAACGATGACGTGGGGATGGGGGAGACTTAACAGTTGATTAGATCTTATCGGGTGGATGTACTGGATCCATATTGTTAGTCCCACTGCAGGGGATGGTAGTGCTGCCTACCAATTGTATAGCTCCATGAGCTCCCGTTACTTGATTCGTGCTCCCCTCTTAGCGGAGGGCCCTGGTCTCAGCAGATAGGGGTCTGTTTAAGGCCGTAATCCCGGGTATGCACGGGATACACCTACCCGATAAGAGCTCCTCGACCATTTAGTTTCCAATTAATATAATAAAACAGTATACACAATAGTGACGTCGGGAATACTTGTTATTTGGTCACTCTCTCGTTTGGATAATGGTACCCGTATGCCATGTCCGGATGGGTTCGACTGGAGTGCGAGCTCCAGTATGAACTGCCAGTGGTATGGAACACTGGAAGAGATTGATTAAAATACCAGGTGGTACTGATTGTTATTATTGTATAAATAACATGACTTGCCTGATACATGTATGCTATTGTGTAGTTGTACTTGTTACTGTTCCTGATATGTTATCCACTATCATGTTACCTGTAGACTTTGCTACATTACCTGATACTTGTTACACTTCATGTGGTGACACACTCTTCATGCACACGTATACCTTGCATTGCATGCTTTAGTTCCTGTATATCCTATAGACACTAGTCCCGTATACTCACATCGCTATAGAATGGTTGCATACTTCATCTACATGTTCACATGCATCACGTCAACAGTATTTATTATATAAAACTGGAGACTACTGTAGACATGACCCGATGATAAGATACTAGGTGGTGATGATATTAAAAGATGACATTTTATATTTCTACTGAGTATTAAATTCCTATTATGGTATCACTGATAAATAAACATGTATTATATATTATTATCGTGTTTGTATTACTATAGTACATATTACTACCTCCTTCATTTTACCACTCGCTAGGTCGCTTTCTGATGACCCTGGGTTTGCGTGCCCAAGTTGGAGATTCGAGTTATCGTATTGTCAGATAGTCCATTGGATTCACATAGGAGACTCGTCATCGAGACCATTCATAGGTATCTTTGTGATTTGTTTCTGTTATCTTATTTCTCCCTATTTTTCCTATCTGTTATGATCACTAACCTCTTTCTACAGGTATTCTTATACTTATTTCATGCTGGAACTCGTATATATATGGAGGTGATTTCTTATACTGAGGGTTAGCGTACGTACGTGAGGGTTTTTCCGCCCTGCGTATGTACGTCGTCATAACGTCTCCGCATCCTTGGGATCGGGACGTTACAATTTAGTTTCACCTGAGGCAGGGAGAAGATTTGAAAGTATATTATATTGATTTTTTTTTCTGATTTATAACTTTGAAGCTAATATATTTGTGTTGTATGTTAAGGAAAAACTTATTACCAACAGAATTAAACATAGAAAATGATTAAAAAAGAGAAATACACGTCTTTTTCATACTACAGTAAAAATGGCTAACTCGTACATAATGGAAGTTCAGAAAAGAAAAATATTTGTATATTAAGAAAAATCTATTCACACAAATATTTGGAAGGAAAAGTATTTAGCTACAATGAAATTCCTTTCTTTAACAAAGTCAGTTTATACCAGAGATTAAAAATGTTTTTGTGTGTGAAACAAACAATAAGTAAGGAAAATCTTGAAATAATCTGAATTATTTCATAACAATAGGAACATTCAATTTTAGAATAATCAAAATCGAGCGAAGCAAGATTTTCTTCTGTAACTCCTCAAAAAATGTCTGTCTGTCCATCTTCATCTGTGAGAGAGAGAGAGAGAGAGAGAGATAGAGCATCATCATAATGGAAGTATCCTAAAATTTTGATGGAAGTATCCTAAAATTTTAATGCAAGTCTAATTCGTACATAATGGAAGTATCTTCATCGTCATAATGGAAGTATCCTAAAATGCGAGTCTAACTCGTACATAATGGAAGTATCCTAAAATTTTGATGTCATTTGTACTCCTCAAAAATTGTTTTTTCCCGCATCGTTGAGCTTGTACTGTATTTGAGTTTGTGATGTATTTGTGTATGTAGTCCTGTGTAATTGTACCGGGTTGTTTATGTGTATCGGTGTCATATGTTGTATCATGTGTTCGAATGCTTGTAATAGTATAGATGACATCATGCTTATGCATGGGTGGAACTAACAGTACAGATACCATTGTACCTGTCGGCTCAGCGGCCTTTCACCTTAGTTTTGATGATGATTAACTTATTAAGGTTAGTTTACTAATGATTTTGTGTTCAATAAGTTTTAAATATTGATCAAGCTCTTAGTAGGTGATTAGCTTTAACAAAAATTCAAAATCAGTTTTGGAGCTAACACATGATGATTAAAGAGCTCGAGCATCAAGATCGCATCTAGCACTTGGAAGGAGTCAAGCTCATTTGGATCGATTTTGAATCGAGTCGTCTTGACGATGAAGATTGACAAGAAGACATCGGTTTATTTTAATTAGTTTTGTTTAAATCTTGTGTAAAGATAGAATAGTCTTGATATGCTCAAGTTCACGCACACAAGTTAAAATAGTTTTTTGTTTCGGTTTAACCGTTTTTGAAATTTCATGAACATATCGTTTGTTTTCATGAATAAATGTCATCTAAAGTAGTTTATATGTATAGTAGATTCATCCATATACATTGTTTAGTTCATAATATCTAAAAACTTACTTTGATGTATATCTAGTTCATGGTTTCAAGTTTTGTTTTTAACAAAACTTCGTTTTGGGATTTTATGTAAAAAACACTGATATATCTCTTATATGTGTATTAAATTCTATCCATACACACTATGCTTCAAAATGAGTTTAAAAATCTTGTTTTTGTATTTATACAAGTTTTAGAGAAAACGAATTTTCATTTCAAAATTCAAGTTTTGAAAAACACCGGTTTTATTTAAAGCTTAATTTCTATATCACCAAAATAGTTCAAATTGTTTAAAATATGTGTTGAATTTTATAAGAACTTATTTTTGTGGATTATGATCGCAGTC
The DNA here is from genome assembly GCA_038442645.1 of Agave tequilana. Classification (NCBI taxonomy): domain Eukaryota; kingdom Viridiplantae; phylum Streptophyta; class Magnoliopsida; order Asparagales; family Asparagaceae; genus Agave; species Agave tequilana. The sequence goes on from JAVJIF010022222.1 coordinate 57,787, forward strand.
TTATAAAGACTGAGAAATATGACATTTTTGTGAGGACTGCGATCTAATTATGAGGACTATGATCATGATCGCAGTCCTAATAAAGACTCAGAAACATGACATTTTTTTAAGGACTGCGATCATGATTGCAGTCTTAATTGTGAAAACTGCAACCATGATCGTAATATTTGAGGACTGCGGTCATGATTGCAGTTCTAATAAAGACTTAAAAATATGATATTTTTGTGAGGACTGCGATTATGATCACAGTTTTCAGTGTAATACTACATAGTCCATTTAAGTCTTTTTCATCGCGAGCGCTGCAGCGAATTAAATGGGCGCTTCCACGTGTCCAATTTTTTTAGGACTGCGATCACTAACACTTCCACATGTCACAAATCTGAGGAGCTTATCAGCGGCTAAATACAGAAGTACCCCCCTCTTTTTTTATACTGAGTCTGATCATTTTATTTCCTAATTTCAAAGGATTGCGACTCAAATTGGAGAGAAAGAGACTACATCAATGGAATTGAAGGAGGCATCGCTAGAAATCACGATCAATTTAGAGAATTTCGAGCGATTGTAGAAGAAATCAGAAAAAAAAGGTGCATTTTCAACATTAAAAAAAAAAAAACCTAGATTCATTTTCTCATCTCATCCATTATTTAAAAAGCTTTTTATTGTTGAATGCTAGTTCTAATGAACACTCAAGAGAATCATATGGCTGCGATCATAATCGCACTCTTCGTTGATCGCACTCTTCCAAAAGCTGGCCTTAGTTTTTTCTTTTTAGGGTTTTATGTTTTTTTATAATCGCAGTCTTTAAAAGAATGAACTATTTCTCATCTTCACTAGGACTAAGGTGGCCCATATGTTTTGAAGAAAGAAGAGAGGGAGAGAGACTCACTTGAGAGAGAGAGGGAGATGAGGGTAGAATAGAGTTTTTGGAAGAAAAAAATATGAAAAGAGATGGAAAGACAATTCGGAAAATTTGAGGGGGTGTCTTTGACAGACAGGATAGGTGCCTTGCTAATTTGAGTGTCTTAATCAAAAGTTTGAGTGACTTTGTCCGCACTCAGACTGGAAGGGAACAAATATTGCCACCCTAAAAAAATGAGAAAGCCCCCCTCAAAATAATTGCAAGTGTGCCATTAATTTTTTGGACAATTTCACTCTTGATGAAAAGTCCAAGAAACCTCTTTCTTTTTCCTACCCTTCCTTCTTCTTCCATCCCTCTCCTCCTTCTCTTGTGATCCCCGCTCCCCTCCTCCCCTTCGCTTCCCCTTCGCCTCCCACCCTCCCCTTCCTCCTCCCCCCGGCCTCCCCCCCTCTTCCCCTCATACTCTCCTCCCTCAGCCTCCCCCTGCCCGCCCTCCCCAACCACGACCTCCCCTTTCCCTTTTCTCTCCCGATCTCCCCCCCCCCTCCAGCCACTTGTTCGGCCGGTCTGGCCGAACAGACGGGGTTCTGTTCGGCTGACCGGCCAAACAGGTGGGTGGAAGAGAGAGATCAGGGGGGAGAGGAAGCAGGGGAGGTCGGGGGGAAGGGCGGGCGTGGGGAGGATGAGGGAGGGGAGGGGAAGGAGGAAGGAAGGCCGGGGGGGGGGGGGGGGGGGGTTCGTCAGAGGGGGGAGGAGGGTTCGCTGGGGGGAGAGGGTTCGCGGGAGGGAGAGGAGGCCGATGATGGATTCGTCGACGAGGGGGATGAGGAGGAGGAGGAGAAAATAATATTTTAAACATTTTAGAAAATTTTTAGGGGACTTTGTCAATTTTGGCTTTCCCATGGATGGCAGTATCCGCTCCTGCACTGAAATCATCACTAATCAATAAAAGCCTGGCCCTTCGTCCTTAAACTTTTGCCCCTAATCCTCCCAATATTCACGAAAACACACTCTTCATCACTGATAAACACATAACACCTAAACCCCCGCCCACTATAAAAAAGAGTCGTAGCCATACCTTTCCCCTCGCCAACGAAATGCCGGCCGCCCAATTCCTCTCACGCCTCCCCTCGTCCTTCTCCTCCTCGAATTTCCTGGTCTCATCCCAAAACCCTAATTTTCACAATCACGAACCTGGCTTGCAATCCCCTCGACATCTCGCCGAAATCCTCCGTCTCTCAGGGCGGTTCTCTCCGAGGCGCCCAAATCGACCACCGCCGGCCACTGCTTCACCCGCTTCTCCGACGGATACCTCGTCTGCGAGGACCTGAAAGTCGAGGAACTGATGGATAAAGTCGAAAGGAGCCCATTTTATCTCTACAGCAAGGACCAGATCACGAGGAACTTTGAGGCGTATCGAGAGGCGCTAGATGGCTGGACTCGCTCGTTGGGTATGCGATCAAGGCGAACAATAACTTGAAAATCTTGGAGCACTTGAGGGGGTTAGGGTGCGGGGCTGTTCTCGTGAGCGGGAATGAGCTCAGGTTGGCGCTTCGGGCAGGATTCGATCCCAAAAGGTTGAAAAATTGAGTTCTTTTGCGTGATTTTTTGGGGGAAAAAAACCTATCTTTTTACGTCTGATGTATATATTTGAAACTTTGAAGAATAGGTGTATATTTAATGGGAACGGGAAGCTGGTAGAGGATCTGGTTCTGGCTGCGAAAGAAGGAGTTTTGTAAATGTTGACAGTTAATTCGACTTGGAGAACATTGTGATTGCCACGAGAGTGGCAGGAAAGAGAGTTCCTGTTTTACTTCGAATCAATCCTGATGTTGATCCTCAGGTATGATTGTTTTTTAGAGATACACTGTGATAAAATACATGAATTCCCGATTATTTCACGCATTATATTGGAGTGTTTGAATAAGAGGTGAAGCTATTTATACATAGTACAGTAGCACTCCTGCAAAAGTATACCTTGAGCCCTTTAAGTTAGCAGCATCATTGATTATGAAGTTACTTACACAGGCTAGTGTGGCTTAAACAAATTATTTTAAGTTTGCAAGTTGACTGAGTCGTCCAACTTAAAACTCAAGTCTTAAAAATAGATCAGTTAATTGACATGCCATCTAGTTGCTATCAGACAATCATCCATCTGCAATTCATGCACATCCGAGTAAATTTGAAAGCATTTATATTTTCTTTTAGGCAATTCTACTGTTCCACGTAGTATGTCCGATTGGGGCTTTAAGGTTGAAAGACCTAGGTCACACATTTAAAAACGCACATGCGCAAAAACACATTCCTAGCAAATTCAAAATAATTAAATAGCTAGCTGTTGTTGTATTGCTTCATCAATTGTAAGAGCTGTTATAATAACTTTATCCTTCATTGGAATTCAATTCCGTATTATTTTCTTTCATTGAGATTTGCATTTGAATCACTATTATAGGAAGTTCTCTGGCCCTATCTGAATTTTATCTCATCCATTGGCAGTCATCCATTTTTCAAGTGACATAATTCAAGCTCTTAATGTTAACCTGTGTTATTGATTTATTAGAAAATGTGCTACACGTGAGAATTTAATGACTCTAATGGCCCGTACTTGGTTTAGATTCTTTATAATTGCATATAATTGGAAACTTGGAAACATGTTGACCTTAATCACAACTGGTTCTACGATGGTGCTCTTTTCTCCACTAAAATACTTCATTTGTTTTTCTTAGAAGCTAGAGCATTACCAACTTCCATTTCTTGCTATGTCACTGTGCTCACCTATGTTCCTGTAAGCTTGCAACTGCATTCACGGACTATAGTCAGTTAAACTGACTAAGTAGATAATGGGTCACTTTAGTAGATTACAGTTGGTTCCAATATTGTCGAGATCTATATCATCTAACATAGCACTACCTTTCTTGAAGCAAATCATATAACAAAAGCAAGTACATAAGCATGTATGGCCTTGGTTATTACTTCCAGATTTTGTCATTTTCCTATCTCATTTTTTTCCTCCTTGAAGTTTTATTGACATCTAGCTAGTGATACTATGTAATTACTCAAACACTTGCTATTTCTTAGGTCCATTCTTATGTTGCCACAGGGAACAAGAATTCCAAATTTGGTATTAGAAATGAGAAACTGCAGTGGTTTCTGGATGCTGTCAAGTCTCATCCTATTGAACTTGAGCTTGTAGGAGCCCATTGCCACCTGGGCTCGACCATTACGAAGGTAGTTAATTTCAGCTGGTCTTATACCTTTTTATATCTTGTTGGCTTTTTATGTTTGTCCATGCACGACAATATATCTCTGTAGTGAACTCTTTTACTGCAATTACTACGTTAAAGATCCGTCTTCTTATAGACAACATGATCTCAATGAGTAGAGAATTATTGATTTTTCATGAATTACATCTCGTACATACTTCTGCTGTCCAGCAGTTCTTTGACAATTGACACTAGTTAACTTGGTTTGTACCCAGATGTGTATCTCTTGAGA
>JAVJIF010022223.1:0-85215 GCA_038442645.1 Agave tequilana
TACATGATTCCTCGGCGAATCTACATCCCAAATCAGGATTCAAGCGAAGCTGAACTCAACCATCATGGCGACGTTCATACTCCACACACCACCAATCAAAGCAGTTCAAAGTATTTCAAAGTCTGAGCTATTGCAGACTTTCGAAAACTTTGAAGGGGGTCTTGTTGACACTTAAAAAGACAAGATTCTCATTGGTCCGAACAAGTCTAACTTGTTGACATTTACAAAAGACAAGTGACAGACGAGCTGAAGACCAGTTTTTCACCCATCTCCAAGGGACAAGGAAGCAACTTGAACTCCATTGATCCAGCAAGCAGACAGTGAACCCAGATTGTTTCTAAACAGACCTCAGCAGGTCTAAGGTGCTAGCACTTAGCATCACATGAGCCCAGAGGATAGCCTCGCTTGAGAGGCTAATATCACTCGACTTCGCCTCGAAGCCATCCAAAGCCTCGCCAAGAAGCTAGCTCGCAAACTTCGCCACAGGGAACTTCCAGCTCCGCCAAAAGGTTTCTTTCGGACTTCGCCCAGAAACCGTCTCTAGCTCCGCGATGAGCTCAATGCTGACAGCTCCGCTATTGGTCTGCTATGGTCAACCTTTGACCAATCAAATCTCCGGATGAAATCGGATCAATCAGATCAAATCCAATTAAAATCAAATCAGAGATCAAATTTGGCAGTTGATTGTCACAATCTCTTGACTCTTCTAAAAACGAGTAAGAAGATCAGGAAAAATCCTCCAACGATATGGAAAGGATCAAGAAGGGCAACCGACCTGCCATTTCTAGCTTCGCAGAAGCTGATCCTAGCCTCGCAGCAAGGCTACTTTCCAGATTTAAACGATTCGATTCAATCTGTTTCCATATCTTCAAGGGACGATTATTACCCTTGCTCTCCCTATAAATAGCACGCCAGGGGTACAAGGAGAGATGATCGATCGAGACACACGCATACACACAAGAGGACTCCACAAGCAGAGCCTTCTTCATAACGCACCGTGCGCTCTCAAATTCAGAGACCTTTTAGAGAATTGCTTTCTCTATCCAGGGTGTTGATACCCTAACGTCGTCCTTCTTCTCAAGGAATCTCCGGTACAGGCGAGAAGGAATTCCTAATTGAAGGCGATTTTGAGAAGCAGCAAGAGGGTTCTACCAACCTTCTGTTCTCTGATTCCCCGAACCAGGCGAGAAGGGAATCTCATCGCTCGCATTATCAAAGGGACAAAGTAGTCGCGCGCTGACCAGACCTATCGGCACACTTCTCCAGAATCTCTGAGGAGATCTACTTGTAATCTTTTAAGAATACTTGTAATTTAGCTCCTCAACCTTTTATTGTAAGTTTCCCCTTTGCGAATATAATGGAAAAACACCATACAGAGAGTTTTCTGAAGCAGAATCAGTTTCTTTTTCAGACGTCGATTTTCTTTTCTAGTAGAGTACGAATAGGACTCATTCCTATTAATGAAAGATTTGTTTCTAAAGATTAAAGGGTCTAGAATTCGTCTAGATCAAGGAGATCAAGTCTAATAGAATTGATCAAGATTCGTCAAGCATCAAAGGCCAAGAAAATCTCATAATCCAAATAAGAGTGGAAATGTAAAATCCTATAAATAAAATTGTAACCAAGCATTATAATATACAAAAAATACTGATCTCAAGGAGAAAAAAGTAGAGAATACTAAGGAGATCAGAAGGAAGCCAAAAAAGAGAGAAACTAGGTGAAGGTGCATAGAGATAAGGTAATACTCTCGTAATCTTGATCTAAATTAAGGAGGAAGGTGAATATTCTTATGGCATCAAAGGAAGTTTAGATCTATTTGTATCAACTTATTAATAAAGCTCTCTCAAGTTCTTTTCTCAAGGATGTAGGTCAAGTTGGACCAAACCACGTTAAATCCTTGTGTTCTTTCTTATTGCTCTTTTGTCTAGGTACTGATAGTTTGCTTTACAGTAGTTTTCTCTTTAAAATACTGATAATATTGTCAAGTTTCACAAATGTCAATCCCAGGAGTAACAATTGGTGTAGATAACGTCGATTTGTTATAACAATTGGTATCAGACCTAAAAATTGACGAAGGCAATATGTCAAAAATATAAAGTTCTATGACAAAGTTTGAGGTCGAGAAATTCAATAGTAAAAGAAACTTCAGCTTATGACAAAAGAGGGTGAAGGCGTTGCTCGTGCAACAAGTCTTCACAAGACCTGCAAGGTCCTGGGTACATCAAATGAAAATTAGGAGGAGATAGATCTAAAAGCAACATGCATGATTCAACTATATCTCGCAGATGAGAATGATGTACGACGTGAGGATGAAGAAACAGTTACTTAATTATGGTCAAGCTTAGAAACATTGTATAAGACAAAAAGCTCTCCAACAAGCTGTATCTCAAGAAAAAAGTATATGGGCTATGCATGAATGAAAGGAATAGCTGTGTTGGATCACTTAAATTCTTCAATAAGATCATCAGCGAGTTTCTAGCTATGATGTCAAGATCAATGAGAAGGACAGGCGTTGATACTTCTGAGTTCGCTTTCACAGTCATATGATCACATTGTCACCACCATGTTCTACGGTAAGAAACTTCATCTTGAAAGAGGTCCTGTCAACTCTCTTATCTAATGAGATTAAAAGATGTCAAATCAAGAGGAGCAGATAAGATTGGATTTGGTGGTCACGGGAAGACAAAAAAGGAGAGAAGGAAAGAAAGGTTCGGGCTCGTCAAAAGCGTGTCACTTTTGTCATAGGGAAGGTCATTGAAGAGTGACTGCAAGCATCGGACAGAGTGGTTGAAGAAGAAGGGGCAAGCTGTGGATGCATACATAGTATTGAGTGGTGTAGAGGATACCAAAGTATTAATGGCTTCTACGAAGATAACACTTCTTAAGATAAAGGCTGAATATTTGATTCGAGTAGTCCAGTTCATATATGTTTTCAAAAAGAGCTATCCAACTCTTTAGCTGCAAAAGAAGGAAGGACTGTCAAGATGGTGAATGGCTCGGCTTGCAAGATCATCGACACTGGATAGTCAAGGTTACAGAAAGAGATAGGATAGTGCGTGCTCTAGAGGCGATCCGGTATGTCCCGTAGGAACGCTACAATCTAATATCCATAGGGGTAGTTGACGAAGAAGGATGTTGGATCAAATGCAAAGGTAATCTAGAAGGAGAGAAGTGTGTAGGGTTATACAAGCTGAAGGAAGAAAACTTAATTTGAGGTAGAGTTTCAGAGAAAAACTTGGAAGGGAGCTCATCGCGAGGTGGAGTTTCAAGGAAGACTGCGGAACCGAGTCAAAGTGTTGCGAGAAAGAGAAAATGTGCATTCGGGAAAAGCCCGAGATGGTCCAGCCATAGCGGTAAATCAGCCAGAGACCCGGGGAGAGGGGGCAAGAGTTAAAGGCTTTATGACATGGTTACAACCAAGGAAAGAACCAACATATTAATTAAAATCTCAAGGTGTTTTACTAAAGGCTTAAAAAGCAAGTCAATGTGAAAATTGTTAAGATTTTATCTTGTTTTCAAGAGGAAATGATGGTCCAAGAAGATCCAATCGAGTTGGAGAAAATGATGGCTTGAAGCAGAAGAAGAAAAACAATCAATGAAAGTTAGTCCACTGTATAGTCGACTAAACAAGACTACTACTAGACTAATCATTAGATCAGTTGACTAGGGCTGATACAGAAGCAGGATACAAAAAGGAAGCCGTTTACAGTAGTCGACTATATAAACCTATTAGTCGACTAATGGAAGGGATTAGTCAACTAAGCCAAAGTACTGTTCGACTATACATGGCATTTATTAAAGCAGAATCAGTTTTTTTAAGGCCCCGGTTTTCTTTTCAAGTGGAGTATGAATAGGACTCAGTTTTTACTTAATGAAGGATTTGTTTCTAAAGATTAAAGGGTCTAGAATTCGTCTAGATTAAGAAGATCAACTCCTAATAGGATTGATCAAGATTCTTCAAGCATCCAAAGGTCAAGATCAGCTCATAATCCAAATAGGATTTAGTATTGTAAAATTCTAAAATAAATATTGTAACCAAGCATTGTAATACACAAAAAATACTAATCTTAAGGAGAAAAGATGGAGAACACCAAGGAGATAGAAGGAAGCCAAGAAAGAGAGGAGCAAGGTGAAGCTGCATAGAGATAGGTAATACTCTAGTAATCTAGATCTAAATTAAGAAGGAAGGTGAATAACCAAGAGGAAGGTTAGATCTCTTTGTATCAAATATTAATAAATCTCTCTCAAGTTCTCTCCCCGTGGACATAGGCCAAGTTTGGGTTGAATCACGTTAAATTCTCGTACTCTTTCTTATTGCTATTTTGTCAAGGTATTACTAGTTGTTTTACAATACTTTTCTTTTGCAAGTACGATCATATTATCAAGTTTTGTAAACATCGATTCTGGGAGTAACAATTGGTATTGATAGCACTGATTTGTTACAACAACATGCTGCTCCTCTCTCCAAGCTAACTCAAATTGAGCTTTTAAAAACTCCAATTTTGATCTTCTCCCCCATAATTCTTCATCTCGGTGAAGATTGTCAATCTGGGTTGGACACATCGAATCGCTAATTTTAACTTAGCAAACGGATTGCACCATAAAGGTTGCCTACGTACCCCTTATTAAGGGATCATGCCATATGTAGTTCATTTAGACGGCCTCAAAAGGTCTCAACGCACTTAATAGATACGGGATAAGTTCTTGCAGTGATTGAACTTAATCCCTGAAATCACCTTGGTAAGCATATCCGTGGGATTATCTTTGGTGTTAATTTTCTTCAATTTGATATCGTGCTCATCGAGAATCTCGCGTACAAAGTGAAACCTGACATCAAGAAGCTTAGTCCGGACATGATAGACTGGTTCTTTGCCAAATAGATAGCACTCATGTTATCATATAGATTTTTAAAAAATTATTTTCAATCATCAAATCATCCAATAGCCTTCGAAGTCAAATCACCTCCATTATAGCCTCGGTAACAGCCATATACTCGGCCTCTATTGTGGACAACACCACAGTAAACTGTCAAGTAGAACGCCAACTCATTGGCGCCTGAAACAAGGAAACATATCTTGATGTTGACCGACGCTTGTCAAGATCTCTAGCATAGTCAGAGTCAACATACCCCATACACAACTGCTTACTTCTTGTGTCCCTCTCAAATACTAAACCAACATCCAGAGTACCCTTGATGTACCATAGTGTCCATTCATGACCTCCCAATGTCCATTTTCAGGATCATGCATGTATCTACTCACCATGCTTATAACATGTGACAAATCTGGCCTTGTACACACCATTGCTTACATTAGACTACCCATTGCACTGGCATACAGTACGCGAGACATGTAGTCATGTTCTTCTATGGTCTTCGGAGACATTTTATTGCAAGCATGAAGTGAGGAGTCAATCATGTACTTACAGACTTTGTATCACTCCAAATATTGAATTTCTATAGTACCATTTGCAAATACCCCTTCTGAGTCAAATGAACCTTGCCGGTTTTCCTGTATCTATTAATCTTCATTTCAAGTATCTTCTTAGCTTTTCCTAGATCCTTCATCTTGAACTCAGATGACAACTGGCTTTTTAACTTATTGATTGTCGATTTGCTATTCGAACCTATGAGCATATCATCTATATACAACAGTTAGTACTTAAATTCTCCATCTGGTAGCCTACTAAAAATAAACATATGGGTCATACGGACTTCGTGTGTATCTCTTTCCATGCACAAACTTATCAAATTGCTTGTACCATAATTTTGGCGATTGCTTCAATCCATATAAGATTTCTTAAGTTTGCAAACTAGCTTTTCCTATCTGCAGCTTTTAACCCCACTAACTGAGTCATATAAATCTCTTCATTAAGACTACCATGTAGAAAAACAGTCTTCACATCAAGCTGATCTAGCTTCAAATCATACTTTTCTACCAATGCCAACATAATCCGAATTGAAGAATGCTTCACAACATGTGAGAACACCTCATGTACTTAATGTCCTCCTTCTGAGTATATCCTTTAGCTACTAATCTGGTCTTGTAGCGAACAATTTTACAATCTTAAGATCTATGTTCTGAAATTAAACCTAGAGGGGGGTGAATAGGTGTAGTGCTAATCAATATACAAATAATCCATAATTTTAAAAATGAGATAATGTAACGATCGCTCAAAGCAGATTAGAAGCCGAATACCCCGTGATTCCTCGTGACTAAGAGTTTGAAGTGCGCAATACAATCTTATTGTAAGAGTATAGATCGACAATATGAAAATGAATGAATAAAAGAGAAAGGCACAAATAAACCAATCGCAAACAATGAGATTTGTTTCAAGGTTCGAGCACCCAGCTCTACGTCCCCGCCTTCACCCAGAAGGATTTCTGATCCACTATAATTTTTATAAAAGATTACAATCACTCGGGAGTATCCAACTTCTCAATCACACTCCTCTAGTCCAGAGGTAGTGTAGCCACAAGTACAATAATCACTTGGTGATCAAAAGACCACAAACTCTCTTTTACAACCTCTTATAGAGTGGAATATGATTTTTGGCTCAAGAGGTAAAGTGAGAGAAAATTTCAGTAGTAAAGACTAAAGAGACTTGAAAAACCAACTGAAAACTTTTGCAATTGAAAAAACTTTAAAAATGAAAGCAAGTAAACTTTTCTCTCTTTGAAAAACTCGAAACTTGGATAATTTTCTTGTGTCAAACTAAAGAGCAATGACTTCTATTTATAGGGAATGGATAAATACCATTCATAAATGATACTAAGTCATTAGGGGTGAGTCTAGCCACTAGGAAACCATAAATAGCCGTTGAAAATACTAGAAAACAAAACAGATCCAAAATATAGCCGTTGGGGCAATCTGGACAACTGTCGGTCGACCGGCCGGTCGACCGGCAAGCCATTTGGCAAAGAGCCGTTGGCTCTGGTCGACCGCCCGGTCAACCGCAGGCTATTTTAAAAATGAAACATTGAGCTACCGGTCAACCGCAGGCTATTTTAAAAATGAAACATTGAGCTACCGGTCGACCGGGCCGGTCGACCGACAAATCCCGAGAGTTGGGGTCTAGCAGTCGGTTGACTGGTCGGTCGACCGCAGAGTCTGTCGGTCGACTGGCCCGGTCGACCGGCATACATGCACAGACGTGCACGCCCAAGGCCACAAGGCCCGGTCGACCGTCCGGTTGACCAATCTGGCCTGAAATAGATCCGGTCGACGGTCCGGTCGACCGTAAAGGCCTGAAACAGAATAAAAATAGTTTTTTTTATTTTTGAAGTATTTTTGAAATAATTTCAAAAGGTTTGAGGGTTATGTAGCATGCTATAGGAGATGAGATACATGTTTTAAACTGGATATAAAAATTTGAAAAATTATGAACATGTTTGTTAATCAAGCATGCACCAAAACCAACATAACCAAAAACTTGTCTTTTAAAAAGTGTATTTTGTGTGTGTGTTTTCTTGAGCACAACTATCATATCCTAACTCTTTAACATACTAATTCTTACAAAGGTTATAGGAGACTACAAGATCTCCAAATAGGGCTTTTCAAATGCATCGTTGAATATCTTGAATTCTGATCCCGTATTGAGTCAACTTGAATCAACACCACCTTCCTTTAGGGAAGAAAACATCTTGAATCCTGAGAACCCTGAAACAATCTTAAACACTTAAACAGGATTAGTACAAATAACTATATAAGTTTTATAACCATCAAAACTCTAAAACCGGGTGATTGTACCCTTGATCCAATAATCTCCCCCTTTTTGATGATGACAAAACATATGAGTTATTTAACAAAAAATGGGAAAAGGAGCTTGGAGGCTCCCCCTCAAATCATGATATATATATATATATATATATAATATATATATATATATATATATTATAAATATTGCAAATATTGCATGAGAAAGAAAATGACATGACATAAAAATGACATGAGAAACAATAACAATAACTCTTTCTCCCCTTTTGTCATGCATCAAAAAGGGTAAAAAAAATTGAAAAACAATATGTGAAAAGAGTTTGTAAACATTGTAGGAATCCATAACACAAACATTAATTCACCACAAATGAAGAAAAATCTATTATAATCTAGTGGTTTAGTGAAAATATCGGCAAGTTGAAAATCGGTGGAAACATAATCAATTTCAATATCACCTTTCTCATAATGATCTCTAAGAGAGTGATATCTAACCTCTATGTATTTGGTTTTACTATGTTGATTTGCATTCTTAGTCATATGAATTGTACTAGTATTATCACAAAATATTTAATATGGTCATAATACAAATCATAATCAAGGTGAGTATGTTTCATCCAAAGGACTTGAGCATAACATGCCCCCGCCGCAACATACTCCGCCTTGGCAGTTGAGAGGGCTACCAAATTTTGTTTCTTGGAATACCATGAAACAAGACAATTACTGAGAAATTGACATGTTCCACTAATACTCTTCCTATCCACTCTACAACCCGCATAGTCGGCATCCGAAAAACTCGTCATTGAGAATTGTCCGGTCTTCAGATACCATAGACCCCCAATAGTGCCCTTAAGGTATCGAATAATGCGTTTTACCGCAATCAAGTGGGATTCTTTAGGGCAAGATTGGAATCTAGCATAAAGACACACACTAAACATAATATCCGGCCTACTAGCCATTAAATACAACAAACTACCAATCATGCTTCTATATAATTTTATATCTACAATCTTACCTTGATCATCCTTGTCAAGCTTGGTAATGGTAGCCATGGGAGTGTTGCAAGTTTTGAGCCTTCAAGTCTAAATTTCTTGATGAGTTTCTTAGTGTACTTGACTTAACTTATAAAGATCCCATCATTCCGTTGCTTGATTTGGAGTCCAAGAAAATAGTTCAATTCGCCCATCATAGACATTTCAAATTCATGCTGCATACAAGATTCAAACTCCTTGTAAAAAGATTCATTAGTAGAACCAAAGATAATATCATCAACATAGATTTGTACAATAAGAATATCACTACCAACATGTTTAGTAAATAAACTGGTGTCTACTTTGCCTTTAACAAAATCATTTGATAACAGAAAAGAAGAAAGTCTTTCATACCAAACTCTTGGAGCTTATTTTAAACCATATAATGCCTTATATAGTTTGAAAATAAAATCTGGATGTATATGATCAACAAAACTGGGAGGTTATTCAACATATACTTCCTCTTCAATAATACCATTAAAAATGCACTTTTTACATCATTTGAAAAAGTTTGAAATTTTTATAGGATGCATAAGCTAGTGTGATCCATATGGCTTCTAGTCGTGCTACGGGTGCAAAGGTCTCCTCAAAGTCGATTTCTTCAACTGGGTGTAACATTGGGCCACTAACCTAGCTTTATTCCTAACAATATTTCCTGACTCATCCAGCTTGTTCTTAAAAATTCACTTAGTACCAATAATTGGTCTATCATGGGTCTAAGAATAAGATGCCAAACTTGGTTGCGCTCAAATGATTGATCTCTTCTTGCATAGCAAGCAACCAATATGAGTCACCCTCGGCTTCGAGGATGTTTTGAGTTCAAAATGAGATATGAATGCATAATGTCCACACAAGTCATAGAGTTTGGAGCGAGTGGTTACCCCCTTGATACATCACCTATGATGAGATCTTTAGGATGATATGTAGCATTTCTCTAATCTTTAGGAAGTGGTTGTGATGATTTCACTTCATCCTTTTGACCTCCCACATCATCCTTTTGAATATCACCATTTGGTTCTTACTTGTCTTCTTGGACGGGTGAGTCCATCAAGAATATTTTCTCCATGTCTACACCTAAAGAGTCAATCTCTACAACATTCTTAACAAAAGCATTTGACTCTTCAAACTTAACATGCATAGATTCTTCAATAGTAAGTGAAGATTTATTAAACACTCTGTATGTTTTGCTAGTGCTAGAGTAACCAACAAAAATTGCTTCAAAAGCCTTAGCATCAAATTTTCTCAAATTATCTTTGGTGTTTAAAACAAAATATTTGCATTCAAAAACTTTAAAATATGAAACATTTGGTTTTCTCAAATGATACATTTCAAAGGAAGTTTTGGAAGTATTTTTATAAAGGTAAATTCAGTTTGATATATAGCATGCGGTGTTTACGGCCTCGGCCTATAATATTGAGGAAGCTCGTATTCACTTATCATGGTCCTAGCCATTTCTTGAAGAGTTCTATTCTTCCGTTCAACGACTCTATTTTGTTGTGGAGTTCTAGGACATGACATTTCATGCTTAATTCTATTTCATCGCAAAAGTCATAAAGAGTTGGTTGACAAAACTCACCACCTCTATCACTTCTTATGCGTAAAATCGAAAGACCTTTTTCTTTTTCAACCCGTTTTCGAAAAATCTTAAAATGTGAAAAAGTTATCTTTATGTTCCAAAAAGAAAATCCATGTGAAACGAGAGAAATCATCAACTAAAACAAATACATATCTATTACCATTTAAACTTTTAGTTTTAGTTGATCCAAATAAATCCATGTGAATCAATTCTAATGGCCTAGATGTCATGATATCCTTGATTGATTTGAAAGAGACTTGGTTTGTTTTCCAAGTTGGTACACATCACAAATGCGGTCCTTCTCAAACTTCAAATGAGGAATACCCTTCACCGATTCCTTAGATTTGATTCTAGAAAGATGATCAAAAGAAGCATGGCCTAATCTTCTATATCGTAACCATGAATCTCATCAAAAGCATTTAAATATTTTGTAGTTCAATCCAAATTAAGCATATCAATAATGTAGACGTATTTTCACGAAATCCAGTGAGAATGCATTCATTGGCTTTACAATTATAAATTTTGTAAGAAGATTCATCAAAAATAACTTTGGAACCACGATCACATAGTTGACTACTACTAAGTAAATTATGTTTAAGCCCATCAATAAGAGCTACATTTTCAATTAAAGGAGATGTACCAATCTTGATGTTACTTATACCGAATGATGGTGCCCTTGGAGTCATCTCCGAAGGTGACGGTGCCACCTTTAACATACTTGATAAGATTGCAAAATTGTTGATGTCTCATGTCATATGCCGTGAGCAACCACTATCAAGGTACCACCGCTCTCTAGGTCTTTGAGTCTTGGTGTGTACCTATATCAAATGATTGAAAGGTTGATTTTGGAACCCACATTTTCTGGGTCTTAAAACGTTAGTGTTTCGAACCCAAACATGATTATTCATACTATTTATATGATCATAACAAAATTTGATAAATGACCATTTCGGTCACAATAGGTACATTTGTAAATTTTCCCATATTTAAAAGCATAATGACCATGTGCTTTATGAACATGTTGTTGGCCCGAAGGCCCATCACTCTAGTTTTGATGATGATTAACTCATGTAGTTATAGTACTAATGATCTTGTGTTTAATTAGTGACATATTTATGATCAAGATCTTAGTAGGTACATAGCTTCAACAAAGGATTTGAAGTCAAGTTTTGGAGCTTGTACGGTTTGATCCAAGAGCCATTGGATCGTGTTTGGACCAAGTCAAGAAGTCAAGAAGGCTTCAAGTGAAGACTTCAAGAAGATGAAGACTTGTGTCTAGGTTTGTTTTTAGAAGATTTTATTTTTAGATAAAATGTAAAGGATAGAGTAGTTGGTGGATTGCTTAAGTACACATACACACACACTCTTGATAGTTTTATTTTTACAAAAGATTTTCTATTTTAGAAAACACATGTTTGGATTTTGGTTTTCAAGTTACATATCTTTTATCCAAAACCATGTTTAGAGCTTAATGTCAAAAACATAGATATTTCACCATGTTTGTGTAGTGGATCATATCCATACACCATATGTTTTAAAAGTTGTTTTGTATTTGGTGAAGTTTTGGAAAATAAGTTTTGAAAAAACAAGTTTGGAAAATACTGTTTTAGTTTGAGCCATATTTTCCAAGTTACAAAAATAGTTCAAAACATTTGTAACATGCCTTGATTTTGTGCAAGCATGTTTGTCTATCAAAGTATAACATCAAAACTATTTTTGTAGATTTCTGCAATTTATGGGATTTTATTTTAGCCAAAAAGACCAAGTTTTAAATCCCTTACAGTTCTGTCCTGGCTATAGCCGGTCGACCGACCCGGTCGACCGACGTGCACAGACGTGCACAGCCAGTTCTGGCAGGAGGGCCGGCCGACCGACCGGTCGACCGTCCAGAGAGCTCTGCTCTCTGGAAAGGCCCCGGGCGGCCGGGCGGCCGACCGGACAGAGAGACTTGCTCTCTGTACCCTGGCTCGGTCGACCGACCGGTCGACCGATGGTACAAACGGTCTGAAATATGACCGTTGGCTGGTCGGCCGGACGGTCGACCGACAGGCCTGACAAACCCCAACGGCTAGTTTTCTAGCCCTATAAATTTGGGGGTTTAGGCATTGTTTTTCTATAAGATTTTTAGTGGACTTTGAGCCAGTTTTTCCCACTTCATTAAAAGAGTTTTCTCCACTAAATTGAGAGCTAATACTTCTAATCAAAAGGGAAGTTTTTATCAAGAGTGTTAAAAAGATTTCTTGAGTTTTCCTCCACCATCTCTTTCCTAGTTTTTTCACACAAACACTTGAGCTATCCATTGATTATTCATTCTATAGGAGTATTGTAGTAAGAGTGTTTATTGGTGATCAAAGTGTTTAGATCACCAAGAGATTTTTCTTGTTTCTTGAGGAGGCGGACGAATGCGTTCGCGATTGTTTCGAGTTCTTGTGTGAACTCTTGTTTGAGGTGCGGCCTCGGCGAGCCGGTGGGCTTGCGGTGTATACGGACTAGGGAGTCCGAGAGTTGTAGGTGTTGCGGCACCGAGTGATCCGGTGGGATCGATTATAGTGGAAATCCTTCGTGTGTCGAAGGCGGGGATGTAGAGCAAGGGTGCTCGAACCTCGAAACAAATCCCTTGTGTTTGCGATTGCTCACTCTCTCTCTCTCTTTGTCTCTTGTTTATATCTTACATGCTTCTATTGTCTTTACATTTATATGCTTGATATATTGTGTGCCTAATTGTTATACTTGCTTGGGTTGTTTGTTAACACTTGTATTCAACCAAGAGAGCCAACGCGGCACCTCAACCCTTATCTAGGGGAATCTAGAGGAGTTTGTCCAGAGCCCTTCACGGGAAATTCGGAAACACTCTTGTGCTATACGTGGTGTTAGTGTAAGAGTTTAATTTAGGTCATAATAGTTTTTACTTCCGCATTATTTGGCATTAAGTGACCATTAGATTAGCCATCACCTACACCACGTATAACACAAGAGTGTAGCCGAATTCCCCGTGAAGGGCTCTGAACTAACTCCTCAAGATTCCTCTAAATAAGAGTTGAGGTGTCGCGTTGGCTCTCTTGGTTGAATACAAGTGTTAGCAAACAATCCCCAAGCATATAACAATTAGCACACAATATATCAAGCATATAAAGATAAAGACAATAATAGCATGCAAGATATAAAGGCAAAGAGAGAGTGAGCAATCGCAAACACGGGAGATTTGTTTCGAGGTTCGAGCACACTTGCTCTACATCCCCGCCTTCACACTTGAAGGATTTTCACTGTAAACCGATCCCACCGGATCACTCGGTGCCGCAACACCTACAAGGAATTCCCACTAGAACTCTTGGACTCTCTAGTCCCGTACACACCGCAAGCCCACAAGCTCGCCGAGGCCGCACCTCAAACACCGAGTCCTCATTAAAACCCGAAACACTGCGAACACAACTGTCCGCCTCCTCAAAGAACAAAGAAAGAACTCTTGGTGATCTAAACACTTTGATCACCAATAAAAACTCTCACAAGAACACTTTTATAGAATGAATATGTCAATGGGTTGCTCAAGTGTTTGTGAGAAAAACAAGAATGGAATTTGTGGAAGAAAACTCAAGAAAATCACTTTTAAACACTCTTGATAAAACTCCCCTTTGATTGGAAATATTTGCTCTCAAATAAGTGGAGAAAACTTCTTAATGGAGTTGGAAAAACTAGCTCAAAACCCACTTCAAAATCTTAGAGAGAAAACAGCACCCAAACCCCCAAATTTATAGGGTTAGAAAAACTAGCCGTTGGGATCCAGGTGGCCTGATGGTCGACCGTCCGGTCGACCGCCAACGGTCATTTTTCGGACCGTTGGGGCAACGGTCGACTGGCCGGTCGACCGTGGCTTGGATACAGAGAGCACTGCTCTCTGTCCGGTCGACCGGCCGGTCGACCAGGGCCTTTCCAGAGAGCAGAGCTCTCTGGACGGTCGACCGGGTCGGTCGACCGGCCTCCAGCCAGAACTTGGCGTGCACGTCTGTGCACGTCGGTTGACCGCCCGGTCGACCGTCTTCAAACTTCGGTCGACCGGTCGGTCGACCGGCTGAAGCCAGAACAGAAAACCTGGGACTTTAAACTAGGTTATTTTGGCTCATATAAAATCCCATAAAATCATGAAAAATCTACAAAAATAGTTTCAATGTTATACTTTGATAAATAAACATGCTTGCACAAAATCAAGACATGTTACAATCAATTTGGACTATTTTTGTAACTTAGAAAATTTGGCTCAAACCAAAAACTGTATTTTTCCAAAATCGATTTTTCCAAAACTTAATTCCAAACTTCTCCAAATACAAAAACAAGATATTTTAAACTCTTTTAAAGCATAGTGTGTATGGATATGATCCACTACACATACAAGGTGAAATATCTATGTTTTTGACATTAAGCTCTAAAAACGGTTTTGGTTAAACAACACATGTATACTTTGAATACTAAAAACCAAACCGGTATTTTTCTAAAAGAAAACTCTTTTGTATTTTTTCAAAATAAAATTCTTTTATGAAAAACTCATCTAAATCAAGAGTGTGTGTGCATATGGTATACTTGAGCAATCCACCAACTATTCTATCCTTTACATTTTAACTAAAAAAAAACCTAGACACAAGTCTTCATGAAGTCTTCACTTGAAGTCTTCTCATCTTCTTGACTTGGTTCAAACACGATCCAACGAGCTCGACTCCTCTTGAGTACTTGATATGGTCTTGATGCATAGGCTCGTGAATCAAACGTGCTAGCTCCAAAACTTGATTTTAAATCCTTTGTTGAAGCTACACACCTACTAAGATCTTGATCACAAATCTGAAAATAATTAAATACAAGATCATTAGTACTATAACTACATGAGTTGATCATCATCAAAACTAGAGTGATGGGCCTTTGGGCCAACAGAATGGTGAAGCCCGAAGGCTGAGCATGGTAAAAACAAAGATACCGAACAGACAAATTAACATCAAAGCTAAGCAAGCTGGAGCGAAGCTAGCACATAACACTAAAGACTATCATGCTCGTAGTGGTTACTGCTCGCAGTGAAGCTAACGCACGAGTGTGGTGGCAGGTAAACCGCTCCGCCTTACCCGTGACAAAGTCGCGCCCACGGCGTAACTACACTCGAATGGAGTTAGCGGCAAAGCATTGAGCGCAAGTCTCTCCTACCAGGCGGAGTCGAAAGACCTGACGATTTGAGCGCCCAAAGAGCTGTAAGGAGACCATAAGGTCTAAGCACACTCGCGATAGCTACCACAAAACCCAGAGGGTGCAAGAAATAAAACCTATTGGGTTGCCAGCTGGGAAGTGGGCTATACCTGTAACTTGCACCAATATTAGTACCACACGAGCACATATATAAACACGGTAATAACTAGACTATCCATGGAGTAGTGAAGCCCAGAGGAGTGTGGAGCCCGGAGGCAAATAGGGCCAAAAGACCGAATATAAAGAGCCCGGAGGCTAAACGACCACGAAGAGTTGGCCACTTATGGAAATAAAGCAATAATAAGACATATCACAGGCGGGATATATATGTACAAGTATTAAACTACACTAGTACATGCATTTCGTCACATCAATACAAATACATGTGTCCATAGTATACATATACACACCCACATTGATACAATGCACAACACTAGTACAAATCTACATGTCCACGATACAGTTACAATTCCACCAATACACCAATACAGTCACATCTCACATAATACAAATCACCCGTCGAAGCAGGAAAGCACAATAAACGAGGCGAGAACACTCGCCTATAAATCTTTGGAAATACTGTGAAATCTCAAAACACTAGAAATATATACACATGTGCACCAATACATATTTTAAAATATATATCTATATTTTTTAGAGAGAAAATAAGAGAGAGGAGAGAGAAAGAGTGGGGGGAAAGAGAAGGGAAGCAAGCCATGGCCTTGGTTAGCCATGGCCTAGCTCATGGCCAGGAGAGAGAGAAATAGTGAGGGAGGAAAGAGAAAGAATTAGAGAAAGACGTAGAGAAAGAGAGAGAAAGAGATCAAGAGAGAGAAAGGGAGACTGAGAGAGAAGCAGGGAAGAAGAGAGGGGAGAAGGGGTCGACCAAGCATGGCCGGCCAGTGGTGGCTGCCACCGCATTGGCTACTAAGGGCCCCCACATAGAAAGGGAAGAGAAGAGGGTAGAGAGAGGAGTAAGAGAGAGAAAAGGAGGGGGAAGTATAAAGAGAAGAGGGCGAGCGGAGTTCATGTAGAGGGGCCCCAAAGCCTGGTGGCTGGCTGTGGGCCCAGGTGGCATTCCAGCCACGCCACCATCCCAGTGATGGCCGATAGTGGCCACAGACACCAAGAAGAGGAGAGGGAGAGTGAGAAAAAGAGAGAAAAGAAGAAGAAAGAAAGAAAATGGAAAGAAGAAGAAGAAGAGGGGATGGTCAGCTTAGGAGGTTGGCGGCTACGCTAGCCTTCACTGGTGGCCGCCAGGGGGTGGTCAGCGGCGGATCAGGCCCCTTGGGTGGCAGATCTGGGAGAGAGTGTATGTTGTGTGAGAGAGAGAAGGTGAGAGAGAAGGAGAAGAGAGGAGAGAGGAGAGAGGATCACCCGAGTTTTTCATCGCCGTACGGGGGCATAGGAATCAACTGGTCGCAGCAGCACTGGGCCTGGGGCAACGATCGTCTTGGCCGAAGACGGAGAGAGAGTGGTAGAGTGGGGAGAGAAAAGAGAGAGAGAGGGAAAGAATGAGATAAGAGAGATCGATAGATATTTAGGGGGTGTGGCTGGGGTTCGGCCACGTGGCGCGACCAGGGAGAAAGAGAACGAAGGGAGGGAGGAGAAAGAAAGGAAACAATCCAATAAATAAAATATTATAATAAAAAAGTATATTTGACTAATCACAAAAAATTCTCAAAATTCTCTAAAATAGAAAATATTATACTGAGGTACATGGTAAAGTCAAATTCAAGTGTTAAAATACTTGGATTCTAACGATGTTACCGTTCGACACCAAATCCGACAGAATTTTGATAAATTAAAAAATTTCTAAAATGTGTTAGATAGAAAATGTGATTCTAAGAAATACTGTAAAAGTATTTTTAGAAATTCAACTTTTTTGTAAAAAAAAATCTAACAATTAATCGGCGGCACCAGTCGATACCAGTTTTGAAGATTTTGTAATTTAATTCTGAAAAATTTTAAAAAATCATGAAAAATATAAAATATTAGAGAATAGTGTTTGAAACTGAAAATGGTCAAATATGACTACCAAAATTGTCAAATTGAGTAGTATACTAGGATCGGCTCCCCGGTTCAGACAGGATTGACTCTGAGTCTGAAAATCTGGATCCGATACCAAGTAGTGATGCAAATAATCATAAAATAAAAACAAACACAGGGAGATAAATTGAAAAATATGAAAATATCAGAATACGTATCTAGGTACATATTTCATGAACAGGGTGTTACATACTACTCACCTAACAAAAATTTCATTCTCGAAATTTCGATAAGGGGAAGATGAACACAGAAAAGATAGGACCAGGATTATACCATCTAAGATACGAGTAACTGAGAGTAATGCTAATAGATGACTGAATAATAATCTGAAGACCTAGACATCTTCTGCACTTTCTTCTGTATAAATTTCGAACGGTGCCATACCACTACTGATCTGACATCTATTAAGAAGAATGCTACCAGATTTTCTGTAGACTGACTTACTCTGAATAATAATTGAAATAATCTGACTTCAAAATGGCCTAAGTTTCATTGCTCGAATTCTGCTAGAATTAACGGTGATTACTTCCTTCAAAATTTCGTGGCCCAAGAATACGGTACTTACCTGTTCAGGACTTACACTTACTCTGTTGAGCGTGAAGATGTTTTTGATGAAGAGAAATAAGAGTATAGATGTTCTGCCTATTCTCTGTTACTTTAGAAGTAATAATATCATAGGTAAGGAAAACTTGATAAACTGATCGCAGATAAATGAAGAAGAACTGATAATGACAAACAGTAATGTTGGACGTTGATTACTCTAAAAGGTATAACTGAGAATTTATAAGAACTGTCTTTTGGAGGATACCCCGACTATAGATTAAACATTAAAAAAATACACCAGGTCGGGAAATAGATTGTCGGTGGAGATTATGACAAAGTAGCTCAGATAAATGAGAAAACCGGTTCATTAAATCCATGAAAATATGTTAGGGGGGAGAAATCTGAAGAACGAGGCTTGAGCGCAAACACTGACAGAACTAGCTACGAATGAAGCCAAGCACATGGTGAGGCCATATCGTAACACAACATCAAGCGTTAAGTACTAAGGTGTGGCGGAGCAATGCTCTACGAGGCTCGCACTTGCAAAGCTCACGCGACGAAGCAAGCACGTAACAAAGTGCTAACTAGTAAGCACCATGGTGCAGCAAAGCCTACGCCTGGTTGAGCTCACGTAACTTGAACACGAGCCTCGCTTGGCGAGGCTAGCGGGGTCCGTGGCTTATCAAATCCATAAAGATTGCTAAGTGTTGTGGCTTCGAAGGACAAGATCAAGAATTTATAATAATCGAAATGATCTTGGACGCTATCTTCTGAATGTCTCTGAGCTCTGTGAAGTGATAGAAAAGGTCATGATCATGCCAGGAATAATATAAATAGAATCTACCATAGTTTTATCTGACAAAAGTCCTGAACTCAGAAATATATTTCATAATAATGCCTAGTGGCACAATCTGTGTGATCATATTAGTGACAACTAGCCCACTTTCTGTATTGATCCTCGTGATGTATCCACACATATAAAAATAGAATGCAAAGCCGAAGAATTATCTGATATAAGATAATATGATGCACGTAAATTGAATAATGCCAGAATAAGGAGAGAATGAACCACATCTATCCTGCCGCTACATCCCTTGTCTACCCATATCTTAAGTTGGTATAAAGACGATGAAAACTGAGATAGTGAAAAGATGAAAGGGATTTAGGGATCAAATGAAGGAGATTCAAGAAGAAATAGATAACTTTGTACTTGTACTTGGATTGTATAAATAGGATTAATGCATTCCAGTTGCAAATTTCTTTACTAATTTGCCGACTAATTGTACTGTGAATGTGAGAGCCTAGGCTCTGATACTATCCTATAATACCCTGATCTCGTGGGTACAAAGACAGTACTGCGACATATATACGCAGGTCAAAAATATTCTCATATACGCTAAGCATCAGCACATGTAAGAATCAGAGGATGAAAGTACATGGTGCATTATACATTCCAACATATGAGTACAATTGTAAAGTTATCCCAAGATATGACACAATATTATAAAAATATTACATCACCGATAAGCGCAAATGCGAGAATACGAGATATACAACAGTACAAAAACCGCTCACGAGTTACAAAGAAAAACTCAAGAGATGAACAGGGGGCCTGGAAGGATAGGGCCTCAGACTGGTCTATCGCTGAACCACGATGCCACCGCTAGGCAACTCTGATCAACAAGAAGTCCATCACGATTCAAGCTCCAAGATCTAGACATGCAGATCCAAGGGGTCAGAAACTCTCTAACAAGTGGTAAGATAAGTGCTAAGTGGCGGCAAGTACATGCACACGTGTATCGATAAATTCGAATCATAAGCATGCACTAAAAATTGTGTCGTAACCACAGACATACAAGAGCAGAAAAGGGGCAATAAGTAAAGTAAAAGTGGCAAAATCAGTAATATAAGCCCAAATTACTGATCCGTGGGATTAGTACATCGAAGGAATAATTCATACAAAAAACTCTCAAATATATACCTTATATCTTACATCACAATATTCTGATTTCATATAACCTGAATTGTCTCCTGAACTAAAAAAACATCATATAACTGATGGAAAACTAATAAAATCAATATTATTGAATACAAGCAAAATCAGTCATACGAGCTCGGTCTATGGCTTTATAAGACTAGTACGTCGAAAGAATAATCTAAATAAGAAAACGCTCATCTATATACCTTATGCCTCATGTCATCGTAATATGAGTTCATACAACCCGAATTGCAAAATAACGCGACGAATTATTAATTATCATCTTATTATTATTACTCATCCTACTCATATGTCTAGATATGTGCCTAGCGTTCCAACGCACATACATCCATATATGAGTAAGCTGAGGTTGTTACTGAAAACTGATAATGAGACCAATGGGTTATGTTTACAATGGGTCCCGTGCATGCCCGAGACCACGGTCCGAGGTGTTCATTTGTTAGTGTACGAAATCGGTCGCAAAAGGCATATGGAGGTGAGTCTTATTATATGCCCATTCAGAAATATAACAGGAGGTAGGGAGCCAACGCTCCTCTCGAAACACCTGGAGGCCCTCAAGTAAAGCTGAAAGTTTTAATTGCACAACATAACTAATACTACTGTAAACATATTCACCACTTGAAGTCCATCAGTTTCTCGCTTACCCAATGTAAGTTATCCTTTTTATAGTTTATTATGTAATTATCAATTTACCGGAATAGTAAGAGTATGGTAGGTTCAGAAATTTAGAAGTATAAGAGTACATGAGTACTAGAGATATATGTCATTATATATAATACATGATAGCAGTTACAGAATTTTTGTAATATGATAATCACAAGCTAGGTGGTAATATAACAGGTGGCAGGTGATAAGTAGTAACATATAAGTGTCAGGTGATAATAAGCAGATGGTAGCATGTCAAATGATGGCACAGTAGATATTAACTGTTGTATAACACAATACAATAAAATGGTACCAATACAGGGGATCGATATGAATACAAGAAAACAGTACTGATACAGGAGATCGGTACAAATACAGAAAATAGTAATATAGGGAATCAATACGAATACAAGAAAATGATACAATCTTGAAAAACGGTATATGTAAATATTTCAAACTCTTCACAACCATCGAGAAAAGAATAATAGTTGAATTACCAAGCGAGCAAGCGAGCAAGCGAGCGGAGCTAAGAAAAGATGGAGCGAAGATAACACACCACACTAGACGCCATCACGTTCGGCGTGGTTACTGCTCGTGGTACGGCTAAACGCATACGACGGAGTGAGCGTATGAACGTTATACTACAGCGCGTGGTGGCCGCCCAAGAGAAAGAAAGAGAGGGAGACTGAGAGAGAGGGGCAGGGAAGAAGAGGGGGAAAAGGGGTCGGCCAAGAATTGTCGGCGTTGGCCGCTAGGGATCCACATAGAGAGGGAAGAGGAGAGGGTAGGAGAGAGGAGTAAGAGAGAGAAAGAGAAGGAAAATATAAAGAGAAGGGGAAGAGGGGAGTTCACGTAGAGGGGGCCCCACGACCTGGTGGCTGGTCGTGGGCCCAGGCGATGCTCCAGCCGCGCCGTCGGCCCAGTGATAGCCGACGGTGGCCATAGACACCAAGAAGAGGAGAGGGGGAGTGAAAGAAAGAGAGGAAAGAAGAAGAGAGAGTAAGAAAAATGGAAAGAAGAAGAAGAAGAGGGGGATGGTCGGCTTAGGAGGTCGACGACGACACTGGCCGTTGCTGGTAGCCGCCAACGCGTGTGTCGGCAGCGGATCAGGCCCATATGGGTGGTAGATCTAGGAGAGAGGAAGAAGGAGAGAGTATATGGTAAGAGAGAGAGGAGGGGAGAGTGTGTAACGGTTCCAGATTTCTTAGATCTTCAATCAATATAAATATTTTTTTAAACCGGCAGATTATCATGCATCTCCAAATTCTTAAAAATTTCGGTTGCACCTCCTTCGTAAATACTGAAATGTTCAAATATACATTTCAAATCAAATAATTTCGGTCAACACCAGCCTATTTAATCTCTCTCCAAGCATAAAACCAAACTCAACAGTCACCACACGCAATCATAATAATATTTCGGCTCACAATGGCCTACTTATATTAAAACACAATCATTAAATACTCGAGAGCACCCCTCTCGGCATTCACAGAATAATGTCAAACGATCTGTAATTCTAACTCATCATAATCACGACTAACTAAACTATCTCTATATAATACATGGATTCAGACATCCATCTCACGATAGTAACACTTGCTACAAGTAAACATCAAATAGGATAATGAACATATACATCCTCATACATTCATTATTAGCAAAATTTCCTACAAAATATATAACCTTAAGTTAGTCATCCGCCATGCCGCGACCTGAAATCATGGAACTGGAAGGGGCGAGCTTAATAGCTCAGTGAGTAGCGATACAAGAAAGTCAGAGAATGGTGAATATAATTAATAATAAGTACGATTTTTTGAGTAATAGAACAGATCTGAATGAGCAAGAGAAACAAAAATTCAATAATATATGATGAAACAATTGGGCTCCATAATCTTCGAGGACGGTCCGACTCTTTTGGTCATTGATTTCTTATAACTTTTCTCGTATTCTATGCCACATGTTACAGGGTCTATAGGTTTAGTAAAATATTAGCTCAGCTATTATAATTTATTATCAAATTCTTCGTATATATTCACAGTATGTGTCACATACGTATTTCATGTATCATATACGGGTGTGCCAATCATACTCCCACTATTTAAATATAGTTTATGCATTCAGATAACACATGCATCATAAAACACTTTTATATCATATAATCTTATCACAAATCACATATCACAATACAATATTACATTTCACAATATTCACATGTCATATTTAATGAGATACGTTTTATACGTTATTCACATGCATATGCAATTAACACGTGAAGTGTGAAAATTCTCCATCTTTTCCCTCTTGCTGGCTCCTGCCCAACCCCTTTCTCTTTATATAAAGATATATAACACAATAACACCATCTTTCCCCTCCTACCGGCTCCCGCCTTACCCCTTTCCTCATATGTGTGTGTGTGTGCGCGCGCTCGCGCGCGTATGCGTGTGTGTATATAAATATCATATAACAATAACACTATCTTCACCCCTACCGCTCTCTCCCGACCCCTTCCTCCTATATATATATATATATATATATATATATATATATATATATATATATATATAAATAATGCAATAACACTGTCTTCCCCTCCTATTGGCTCCCGCCTGACCCCTCCTCCAATTAGCAATTAGCAATTAGCAATTAGACATGTTTATCTCTACACGCAATTAGCAATCAATGTAGTAATAATATGAATATCAAATAAACACTATGATTTGCTTTTCAGGTCATCAACTCCATTACCAAAGAATTTCATGTGGTTCACTGCATGTGCATACGTACACTCAGATAATAATCAATTCATCATATTACAACAATTTGACCATTTATTATAGTTTGATTCTCAGCTTATCACTTCTATTACCGGAGAATGCATGTAATTCACTGTATATGCGTATGTAAATGTAAGTTATAATTCACCTTCCTGTTTAGTAATTCTATTATCAATAAGATGTATATGGTTCACTGGTTATATATTCACACATTAATTGTAAGTCTTGTAGTTAGTATATACTCCACCCTTCATACATCATATTGTTTAACTGATAGAGTTGATTAATCCACCAACCAGATTTTTAACTTTGTATAATTGCTCACTATAGATGATTGCTCAAAAGTTATACTCAAGCAACATTCCCATTTCTTTTTATCAAATTATTACGCGCAGTCATAGAGTATAATACTTAATGATTTAAATTCAGTATGTAAGTATAGATAATCATCAAGTTCCATATCGGGTTCTGGATTTATCATGAATTTATTGGTTCTTTCAATCTACTTTAAAGCAGTTAAGTGTTATTATCACCAGCCACTGTTTTCCATTGATTTTGCAAAGGGGAAAACTTACAAAAAAGGGTTGAGGAGCTAAATTACAAGTATTCTAAAATGATTACAAGTAGATCTCCTCTGAGATTCTGGAGAAGTGTGCCGATAGGAGTCTGGTCAGCGCGCGACCACTTTGTCCCTTTGACGATGCGATCGATAGGATTCCCTTCTCACCTGGTTCGTGGAATCAGAGAACAGAAGGTTGGTAGAACCCTCTTGTTACTTCTCAAAACTGCCTCCACTTAGGAATTCCTTCTCGCCTGGTTCCGGAGATTCCTTAAGAGGAAGGCATTAGGGTATCAGCACCCTGATTAGAGAAGCAGTTCTCTGAACTCTCTGAATTCTTGGAAGTAAGAGAATAAGTCTCTGTTTAGCCGTCTCTCTATTTTTCAGCCTCCGTGTGTGTTTGTGCGCGCCTCTTCCTTGTGCCTCTGGTGGGCTATTTATAAGGAGAGCAGGGGTATAATTGTCCCTTGAAAATATGGAAACAGATTGAGTCAATCTGTTTAAATCTGAAAAGTAGCCCTTGTCGCGAGGCTAGAATCGGCTTCTGCGAAGCTAGAAGTAGCAGATAGGTCGATCCCCTGATCTGTTTTGATTCTTTCCAAATAATTGAAAGATCTCCCCTGATCCTCTTACTTGTTTTAGGAGAATCAAGAGATTATGGCAAACAACTGCCAAATTTGATCTCAGATTGGATCTTGATTAGATTTGATCTTGAATAGATTTGATCTCATCTGGAGATTAATTGGTCAAAGGTTGACCATAACAGACCCGCAGCGGAGCTGCCGCGTCGAGCTCGCAGCGGAGCTGGAAGAAGCATCTGGCGAAGTCATAAGAAAGCTCTTCAGCGGAGCTAGATAACATCTGTGGCGAAGCTACTGAAAATCCTTCTGTGCGGTTGCGTGTAGCTTCGAGCGAAGCTAACTCTCTGCGGAGTTAACTGAACACTTCAGGCGAATCTGTAAGTTAGCTTCCTGATGGAGCTTTGAACGGCTCCAAGGCGAAGTTGGGCGACCTTAGCCTCTCAGGCGAGGCTATCCCTTTGGACTCATGTGATGCTAAGTGTTGAGCTAACCTAGCATCTTAGACCTGCTGAGGTCTGTTCAAAGACAATCTGGGCTCACCATCTGCTTCACTGGATCAGTAGAGTTCAAGTTGCTGCTTTGTCCCTCGGGGATGGGTTTAGGACTGGTCGTCAGCTTGTCTGTCACTTGTCTTTTGTAAATGTCAACAAGTTTAGACATTGTTCAGGCCAGTAAGAATCTTGTCTTTTTTAAAGTGTCAACAAGACCCCCTTTAAAGTTTTCGAAAGTCTGCAATGGAATGGCTCAGACTTCGAAATACTTTGAATTGCTTTGATCGGTGGTATGTGAAGTACGAACGTCGCCATGGTGGTTGAGTTCAGCTTCGCTTTTAATCCTGCTTTGGGATAAGTTCGCCAAGGAATCGTGTAGATTCGCGACTCTGGGTAGCTCTGCATCTGAGTAGCTCTGCGTCTGGGTAGCTTCGCGTCCGAGCCTCCCGGAGTAATTCGCTTCAAATTGGTCTTGGAACGTCGTTCCTTTCCCGAGGCCAACAGCCTTTTGGCTAATTACGAGAAGGATTATTTCCTTTCCCGAAGTTGAAATAACTTTTTTTGCATTAACGAGGGAGATCCTTCCTTCCTTGTGCATTTTCGAGGGAGACTATTCCCTTTCTCAAGGCTCAGTAAATGCCTTAAACTCGCTCGCGCTTCTATGCTTGAAGCAGCAGCAGTGCGATCAGGCCTTGAGGCCTATAAATAGGACACTTGAAGCCCTCTGCAGAGAAGCAGTCTATTCATGACTTCTCTTGGTTGTCTAGAGAAAGATACTCAGATCTCTGAACTGGTGGGGTGCCCACTCTGGTCATTAACCGGCCAAGAACTGTGAGTCTCAGTCATCCGGAGACTTTACCAATGAACTAATAACTTTAGGGAGTTTATCTCCCTTAATTTAGCTTTAACAGCTGCCTCAGGGATTGATTTCCCTTGTTCTTCATTTTCTATCTGACTGATCTGCAGAGAAGGGCTTCAGCCCTATTTCCCAGCTTCCCGGCGAAGCTATCATTTTCACTTGATCAAAGAAAGATCATTGCATGCTTGCCTGCTAAGTTCGCCACATAGGCAAGAATTAGGACTTAATCTCTTCAAAGTTGAGCCAGTCTTGCCATATAGGTGGGGCTAAGACTGCGTCCCTCAGGATCAGTCCGGCTTAGCCATATAGGCGAGGATAGGACTTGGCTTATGCTGAGCTAGCCCATCATCACTGTGCAAGCGAGGCTATCCTCTGCTTAACTGAAATCAATCTTTAAAGCGCAACTAAATCGGATATAAATTGCTTCGCCCCAAAGAATTTGACTTAGCATTTCACTTTTGCAGCTTTTCCTTTGACTTATTGCTAACTTGTTTCCAGTTTGGGTTGCAGTGAGCTATGTTCGCAATCTTTTGTTTTGATGAAAGAGACCAGAAAGTTACCTCTTACTTTTCCAATTGAAATTTTAAATCCTAAGCAGGAGGAACAAACTAGGGCATCTGATGTGTGTTCCCAGAAGAGGTTGGCAGTCGCTTATCCGAGATGATCCACTTCGAGGCGAGGCTGGTAGTCGCTTATCCGAGATGATCCACTTCGGGAAAGCGGACGTCACCTGTAAGGTCTCGGATCCTTTGCCATTTTCATCAAAGAAGATCCAGCTTTCTGGTGGCAACCGGTCCTTTGCCAATTTTCAAAGACGATCCAGCTTCTTGATGGCAAAATCTGCCATTATGCGAAGGATTACGGTCTTGAACAGGAGGAAGGCCTTTCGTGTCCAGTTAGTTTCGCTTGAAAGTAGATAGAACCACTTGTATGCCTTTGGAGCAAATGATTCTGTTGTACGAAACACAACCTTGATGTAGTATTATCAATGTACCTTCCCTTTTAAATCAATAAAGTTCACTTTCTACTTATCTGCTTTATTTCTCTCCTTTTTGAATCGAGAAGACCTGAAGTGGACTAGCTTTAGTAAGTCTTTTCTCTAGGAGGAATTTAGAAGCTCTCAGCGGAGCTACACTTCCGGCGAAGTTGGAGACAGATTTTCAAATAAGTCAAGAGCCAGTTTCTGGCGAAGCTAGCACGGAATTTCCGCGAAGATAGAGATGTATTTTTAGCGGAGCTAAGGCACGTTTCTCAGCGAAGTTATTCAAGTGTTACGCTAAGTCAACACTGGACTCACGGCGGAGTTAGCCCTTAGTGGGGCTGAAGTAAGTAACGTTCTCGGGAAGGCGCTTTAGGCGCCGTTTCAAATTAATTTGAAACGACTACCTGCGCTCCTTTCGAGGCGTCGTTTAGGCAATCATCAGCCTATAAAGCCTGATCGGGCCTGAAAGAGAAGGCACTTCTCTTTGAATTTTCAGAGAACTTTGACTCTCTTCTCCTTCTTCTTTCTTCGTTCAAGAATCAAGAACTTCTACAGTTCTCCAATGGCTCCCAAAAGACGAGCAGGGAAAGAGGTAGCAACCTCTACGACGGAGGGTCCTTCTCCTCCTTCGGTCATCGAATGACCGATCGCCGGTAGGGATCTTTCCCTTTTGATCAGAGATTTTCATCTCTCTTTAAATCCATTTTCTGGCTATCTTCTGATGAATCCAGAGCGATCAATCATGATCTGGTGATCTTAGGGAGTTCGATTCCCTAAATTTTCCTAGATTTCTTGATTGGGAATCTTAGAACTGAAGGGTCCCTTCTTTAAGCTTCCAGGCGAAGCTATCCCTTAGGCGGTTCACATCTTGTTGAATGACAGGATGCGAAGCTAGCCTTTGGGGTGTGACTGAAAAGGACCTTAGTGCCCTTAAAATAATCTTTAGGCAATAATACCTTTCTAATGAAGTTAGCCCCTGGGGCTTTGTCGCATTCTGTTGTTCGAGGTCAAGCTTCCAGAGCGAAGCTAACACTTGGATATTTTTGTAAGTACACCTAGAGGGGGGTGAATAGGTGTACGGCTAATCTAATGAACTAAATGCGGAAATTAAAACTAATTTGCAACTACACTTAATGCAACCAACGAGTGTAGCCGAATTCCCCGTGAAGGGCTCTGGACTAACTCCTCTTGATTCCTCTGAAAAGAGTTGAGACGCTATATGAAGCTCTCGTGGTTAAGCACAAGTGAGGCACACACACACAAACCAAGCATATAATATATGAATGAGCAATATGAATAGATGCAAGGCACAAATAAAAGAGAGAGAGTTAAGAGTCAATGGATCAAACGCAAACAACAAGATGGGTTTCGAGGTTCGAGCACCGAGCTCTACGTCCCCGCCTTTACCGAGAGGATTTCCAATCCACTAGGAGTACCGAACTCTCTCTCAACCAATACAACCTCCACCGAGGCTCTACAAATGGTCTACCGAAGACCGGAGTACCGAACTCCACCAATACAACCAAATCCACCTCTACCGAAGAGGGATACAAGCACAATCCACCTCTACCGAAGAGGGATAAAACACCAACCAACTCCACCTCACCAAGAGGGAGTAAACCACAACCTCAACCTCTACAAAGAGGAGCAACCAACAAATCAAGGAGGGTACAACAAGTGGTATATCGCAACCACAAACAATTTCCTTTTCCACAAATAAATGATCCTATAGAATAGGATAGAGTGATATAGCTCAAGTGGAAAACAAGTGTTTGGAAATCAAAAACTCAAGGAAAACTATTGGGAAAATAACTAGGATAAGAATACAATGAAGATCAAAAACCCAATCCCAAAGCTTTTCTTTTTCTTGAATTTTCCAAAACTCTTTTTGAAACAAATAGAGATGAACACTTTAAGCACAAAAACTTTTTGAAAACTTGCTGGAATAAACACTAGAGAGTAGGAATTTTTGGCTCTAAAAATCTTGGAGAAAAACCCATACAAATGGGGTATTTAAAGCCCCATTGGAAAATTAGCCGTTGGAGCTGAACTGGCAGCTCTGGCGGCTGGCGGTCGACCGCCCGGTCGACCGCCAACGGTCATATTTTTGACCGTTGGAAGAAGCCGGTCGACCGCCCGGTCGACCGCCCAAAACCAGAGAGCAAAGTCTCTGGCCGGTCGACCGCTCGGTCGACCGTGCCTTGAACCTGGCCAACGTGCACAAGCTTGTGCACGTCAGTCGACCGTCCGACTCTGGGTCGGTCGACCGGGGCCGGTCGACCGCCAGAGCCTGGCAGGCTGGGTTTTGGGTCAGAAAACTGAGTTAAAAATTATTCTAAAAATTCCCATAAATCTTCTAAAAATCCACAAAAATAGTTTCTAACTTTATATATGACATACAAACCTGTGATAAAAATTTCAACATAAATATTAAACATTTTGAACCATTTTGTGTTATGAAAAAATTACCGAAAACCAAAACCCGTATTTTTCCAAACTTGGATTTTTCAAATGAAAGTTTGTTTTGTCCAAAACTCATCCAAATACAAAAACGTGATACTTAAACACTATGAAGCAAGTTGCATATGGATAGAAATCCAATATACAAGAAACATATTATATCATAGTTTTTGTCTTTTATTTCCACAAATATGTTTTGTTAAAAACACAAAACACCAACCTCATGAATAGGCATCTCAACATAAGTTTGTCTAGGAAATTAAGCTTACATGTATATAGAATATATCTAATATACACTTAAACAAAGTAAACTTGTATTGATACTATCTATTCATGAAAACCAATATCGGTTAAACTAAAAAACCGAAAACCAATATCCAAAACATAAAACGTGTGTGTATTGTGAACTTGAGCATATCACACTATATAATCTTTACACATGGATCTAAAACACAAACTAAACTAGGATACCTAAGTCTTCTTGACGATCTCCATCTTCAAGTCGACTCGATCCAAAGCGTGATCCACCGAGCTTGACTCCAACGAGTGCTATATATGATCTTGATGCTCGGGCTCTTGAATCACCATGTGAAAGGCTTCAAAACTCCTTTGTTGAAACTAATCACCAACTAATATCTTGATTAAAGATCTGAAACTAAACATCACAAGATAATTGTAAACATAACTACATGAGTTAATCATCATCAAAACTAGAGTGGAAAGCCACTGGGCCAACAATTTTCCTGCATCCTGCTTTCGTGTGGAATGCAGAGTTACGTTGCAGCTGCGAAACTAAGCTTCGGGACGAAGCTATCATTAGGCCCGCTTCGCTCGGTGAGCAAGGCTATGCTTTAACAAAAATTGCATTCTTGTTTTAGCTCTTGTTGGCTAATGAACTAATCATTGTTTCTCCTTATTCTTGCAGTGCGCTATACTCCTGGTCCTCTGAACAGTCTCTTTAGCACAGCCAGGGGGCTAGATGGCAACGTCAGCCTACAGTTTCAAGGGCAGGCTTCACTATTCAGCGAGCGAAGCGCTCCTGCTCGGGATCCACTTATTCATGGTGGGGATTAGCACACCATGAGGAGCATCTTAACTACTGCTCCCCTTGAAGATTCCAACCGAAGAATCTATCAAAAGCCCGGCTTCATGTTCGGGATGCAGCACCAGACAACGATCACCAGCTGCTAGCCAGCGAGGGGCGGAGAGGGGCAGTGGATTTTCAAATTGGATGGTGAGAAGTACTATCTCCCATCCAGCAAGCGGCATTTTCCCTTGTCCTTCTTTCAATGCGTGACGAGGGCTCGAAAGATGCAGCGGCAAGTAACTCGGACTACTGACTCTGTTCACGTAGGGAAGTTGATAATTCCGTCTCCCGGTTACACAAGAGCGGGTCCTCCTCGCTGCATATTGGGTCTCCACCCTGGGAATGTACTTCCAGACATCCCAGTGGGAGAAAATCCTGCGGTGGCTCAGACCTTTGGAAATCAATTCTTTAAGGTTGGTGGCAATTATCCAGCCAATGATTTCAGGACTCCAGGATGGATTCACCCTCCCAAGGCATGGTGGAGGGACTTGACTCTATATGTCCTTGCTCATTTTGAGGAGGATTTGGAGAGGCTAGGACTTTATGAGGCCGTCAGGGGACCTGTTATGGCATTCAGATGAGCGTAAGCGAACTTCTACGCCATCCTTGAGTTATACTACCCGGCTATAGGGACCTTCTTCACCCCTGTTGGCGAATTGGGTATGGCTCTACACGAGATGTGGGAAGTCTCTGATTTGCCCTTGGGGTCTCTCCCATATGAAGAATATTTTCCGTGCGAGGCGGAATTGGCACTTCTGGAGAAGCAGGAGCCTGCCTTATTTGAGACTTATCGGGAGTTGATGGCCACCTCCACATTTGCTCCAGTATGCATGGGAGCCACAAAGGAACTTCATGCAGTTTGAAGAGCTGGGAAAATTATTTGTTCCCCGACTTGGAAGGTACTCCTGAAGCTGCTCAGTGTGGAGTTGCTGATGAAGACATCTTTCGCCGGATGCAAGAGCACTCTCAAGGTGATCTAATTCTGGAAGAAGATGACAGACCCTATGAGAAAGGTGATATTCTTCGGAGTTTCCACCACCAGGCTCGTCGACCGACGTCCCGAAAGGCACTTCTGGCTGGTTTTTTGACGGTCTGGTTGAAGAGATGTGTGGTGCCATCTTCGTCTGGCGATGTCATTCATCCGACTGTCTTGTTGCCTGCCGTTCGTCTAGTCCATGGTCGTTCCCTTGGACTTCTTCCAGCCATGGTGTGCTGTATTCAAAGAGGCC
The DNA here is from genome assembly GCA_038442645.1 of Agave tequilana. Classification (NCBI taxonomy): domain Eukaryota; kingdom Viridiplantae; phylum Streptophyta; class Magnoliopsida; order Asparagales; family Asparagaceae; genus Agave; species Agave tequilana. The sequence goes on from JAVJIF010022223.1 coordinate 31,798, forward strand.
TTCGTGCATTGACGGAGGCTTTCTATAGGCACCAACAACGAAGCAGGGAAAGGTGACTATCTTGCCTCGCGACGGACCAAACCCCAGAATAGGTTCGCCATACTTATCTATATGGCATGGTTCGCCCTTCACTATCCTTCCATCATCCAAGCCGGAGAGGAGCCCCCAGAAGGTGTTCGAATGGCGCTTCTCCGTCGATTCGAGGGATGTTCATGGTCAAAGACTTATGTGGCCGCGGTCCGTAAGCTGCTGTGTCATCATGACGTCTATAGCCTTTTTCGATGCTTCCCCTACATTCGCGATGCGGGCTATGGTGAAGAATTCAAGGATGTGGGAGAAGGGCAGACGTCATTGAGTCGGGGAGTCTTCGAATGGCTGGTTAGCATCCGGCCATCACACTTGTTGTATAGAAGCGGGGACACCCGTTACCTGGAGTCCTATATTCTGAGTCGGTTTGCCCGTCAGTTTGGGTATGACCAACTGTACGTAGGTAATCCGAACAGCAGTCTGGCCTTCATGGGGAGTCTCATCGATGGAGCTCGTGCCTGGCGGTTCTTCATTGCTGGCTGTACTGAGGTGCGACTGTGTATGCCGCTAAGGACTCCGAACCTTCTGACGACCCTGGGATTCTGCCAGTGGTATAGAACTTCGAACTCCACACCCACTGGTTTTTCTATTAATTCCTTTGGTGTGAAGTTAATCTCTCAGCGGCTGAAGCGGAAGGTCACTGAGAAGAGCGAGGGTAAGAGGGTCCGCGTTCCAGGCCTCAGGAATTCATTGTTGTCGATGATAGCGAAGCCTCGGATGCGGGAAGTCCTCGCTTTGAAGCGGATATGGGTGCTGAGGCTCCAACAACTGCTTCTGGTGGGGTAGGCACGGCCCCCATAGAACATGCTAATGTGGAAGAAGTGGAGGAAGAAGATGCTGACGTCCACTTCAAGCGAAAGCAGAAGGTGGATCTCATAGGAAGAGGGTAGTGAAGAAGCCCCGTCGCTATGCTCCTACAGTTGTTGCAGAGGGCGAATTATCTGCAGCGCCTCCTCCTGCCCCATTAGTCATTAAGTTGTCAGTTCCTAGGCCGACTACTGGTAAAGCTGCTCCGAAACCCGGGTAAGATCAGCTCCATTCTTGTAATATACTTCTTGTGTGTTCTATGTAACTCATTGTTTACTTTATGATTCAGGAACTGAGGCGGTGAGAAGCCGAGAGCTGAGGCTACCGAAGAACAAGGGGAGCATTATGATCCCTTGTTTATTTATAAGGAGGGCGATGAGGCTGGCTATTTCGCCGTCTCGGAAGAGTCTGGAGATGATGTGGCTGATGTATGTCCTTCAGGCACTGGGACTTCAAAAGGAAGTCCCGTAGCTTCTAGCTCTTTTGGGTGGACCACGGAGGGTTCGGCAAGTGAAGGTGGGTCGGCCATTCGTGTTGATTCCGCCAAAGATTTTCCAATGGAGCCTGTAGGGACTGATGCAGCTGTCAAGACAATTGAGGCGACACCATCTTTGGTACTGTTTTGACCTTTTGACTCCTGTTATTTGTTATGCCTTGCCTAAACAAAGTCTTGCTGCAGGTGTCCACCTCTAGGTGCATCGATTTCAAGAGAGCCCACCCGTCTTCCTGAGGGATCAGGGGTGAAGTAAGTGCTTCGACCGCGGCGGATACTGCTGAGTTGGATGCTTTGTATCACGATCTGCCCTCTTATCAGCCTGAACCGGCCAGAGGAAAGGGGATTGAGGGGACGGTAGTCATGGAACCAACCTCACTTCCAGCTATATCAGTGAGAGAGATGCCATTGGTTTCGTCAGTGCCGCCTATCTTGCCAGGTGCGGAGCTGAAGGTGATTACCAGTCCTACTTCTCCAATATTGGTGGTTGAGCCAGCTCTCTCGAAAATAGTCACTAGTCCTACCTCGATTGTGGCTAGTGTACTGGCCTCAATGAGGACTCCTCCGAGATCACCGACGACCCCTCATGTTGCTGCAGCTAGTGGTTCTATTATTTCCTCCATAGTTACACCGGTGAAGCCAGTGGAAACTCCGTCTTCAGGGGCTGCTCGTTTGCCGGGAGTAGTTGAGGCCGAAAATGAATTCGTGGCCAAGTTAGTCGACAGCTTTTATAAGAGCTTGAAGCGATCCATTGCTTTGATCTTGAAGGACTCGATTACCTCGTTCTCTGTTTTAAAGGTGGTCCTCTCCCGGAGCATTGACAGTATCCGAGACTTTGGAGGGGATGACCAGGCCGCCGCATTGGAGCTTCTGGTGGACAGACTTGAGAAGGATGTGGACGAATGGCGCCGTCTTAGCCATTCAGATCCGGAGTCTTCAGTTAACGAGCAGCTTGCGCATCTTGTTGCTCAGATGCATGAAGCTCATCTCGCTGCTCAGGAAGCTGCTAAGGCTATTTCTTCTGATTTGAAATCCTTGGAGATAAGGAAAGTAGAGCTCGGGGATGCCATAGATGCTTCTAGAAGTGCTCTTCTTGACGCTGAGGACAAAATTGAAAAGGCCAAGGAAATGATCAGGAAAGCTAATCTCCTTTTGTCCAAGACTGAATCAGTGCGTCATGAAGAGACTGCCCGGCTTGAACAGCTTAAGGCCCAGAATGATGAAATCTTGCGGCAAGAGCTAGCTCAGAGGGCAACCTTGTTGAAATTGAAACTCGCTTGGCCCAGACAGCGAGCTTTAATGAGGCCGAGTTGAGGTCGCATGCGCTTATCAGGGCTGCTGAAGAGAGGAAGACTAGGCTGACGACTCTTGAAGGACGAATCAAGTCCTATGAGCACCATCATAGCTTGTAATATGTGTTTTCATGTATCCCTCTTTTGGAATCAATAAAAAGTGATTTTATTTTAACTCCCCTGTTGTATCTCCAACTTGTTTTAGCTCCTGAATTCTCGCTTTCAAGTGTATTGTAGCCATTTGAGAAAATAGTCCTTACTGGACTAAAAGATGAGACTTGGCTATCTGTCGGTTCAGAGATCGCAATGACGTAACCGATTAAGAAGCCGCCAAGCTCCAAATTTTGTCGTATGATGACAAAGAAAATAGTCCTTGTCGGACTGAAAGATGAGACTTGGCTATCTGCCAGTTCAGAGGTCACAATGACATAACCGATTGAGAAGCCACCAAGCTCGAAATTTTGTCGTATGATGACAAAGAAAATAGTCCTTGCCGGACTGAAAAATGAGACTTGACTATCTGCCGGTTCAGAGGTCGCAATGACATAACCGATTGAGAAGCCACCAAGCTCAAAATAGTCCTTGCCGGACTGAAAGATGAGACTTGGCTATCTGCCGGTTCAGAGGTCGCAATGACATAACCGATTAAAAAGCCACCAAGCTCAAAATTTGGATGGAATCTGGAAGAAATTGTCAGAGGCATACTGTTAACGTGACAACCAGAAAAGTCCAGCAAAAACTGAGTGGGACTCAGGAACTTGCTGGGGAGCTAGGAAATGAATTCCATGGAAGATCATATGTCAGAGGTTTAATGTTAACGTGACAAAAGAACTTCGTAGGGATTCGGAAAGCAATTTGTCAGAGAAAAACGAGGAGATCACTGTCATAGGTTTAATGTTACTTAACAGCGAAATGGATGCCAGAGGTGTAGTGTTAAATATAGCATGAAAAGGTCTCGTTTTCACTGAAAAAATCGGGGGGATCACTGTCATAGGTTTAGTGTTAACTTAACAGCGAAATGGATGCCAGAGGTATACTGTTAAACATAGCATGGAAGGGGTCTCGTTCTCGCAAAGAGAAACGAGAAAATCACTGTCATAGGTTTAATGTTAACTTAACAGCGAAATGGATGCCAGAGGTATACTGTTAAACATAGCATGAAAGGGGTCTCGTTCTCGCAGAGAGAAACGAGAAAATCATTGTCATAGATTTAAGTTAACTTAACAGCGAAATGGATGCCAGAGGTATACTGTTAAAACATAGCATGAAAGGGGTCTCGTTCTCGCAGAGAGAAACGAGGAAATCACTGTCATAGGTTTAATGTTAACTTAATAGCGAAATGGATGCGAGAGGTATACTATTAAACATAGCATGAAAGGGGTCTCGTTCTCGCAAGGAGAAACGAGGAAATCACTGTCATAGGTTTAATGTTAACTTAACAGCGAAATGGATGGAAAGATCTTTATATGTGGTCTTACCATTCCATGGATGAGAATTGGTAAGTGATTTTGGAGAGGGAATCAAACGGGAACAGGTCCCTTAGGATTTTTAGCAAATCCTCAGCTGTCAAGGGTTTGATATGCCTTTACCAACTACCGTTTGAGTCGGGCTAGCGATGCTATTCCCCTCAGCATGATGAGTTGTCGAGGACTTATGTTGGGCTTAAGGGCCAACATTTTCCTCTATCCTTAACCGTTAAAGGTGTTGGATCATTTGGTTAGTGCATGTGTAACCTTGATTCTTCTTTGAGGTGGCCAATATATGATCAGCATCCTACTGGTTTGTGGTTGTATGATCTCGTTTGGAGGAAGAGAGAGGGCTCTTTCTGCGTACCTTGGATTTGAAGGTCTTGATCAGAGGTGTAGTGTTAACTTGATCATGAGAAGGATCCTTAATCAAGGATAATACTTCTTTAAGAACTTGTCATTGATCGACATCATGAGTAAATCACCATCTGAAGTCATAAGGCGATATGCTCCGTTTGAATAGATTGTTTCTATTACAAACGGTCCCTCCCATTTGGGCTGAAATTTACCTTGGTTTGTGTGTCATGATCATTGGTCGTTGATGGCTAAAATCAAATCTCCTTTCTGGAAGACTCTTTGTTTGACCTTCTTATTGAAGGCTTTGAGATCCGAGCTTGATACAACTCGATGTGCTGCTGAGCTTGTAACCGCCTCTCATCTAAGGCTTCGAGCTCTTGAAGACGCAACCGATCGTTGTCCTCTGATGTGATCTTAGTCATTAAAGCGACTCGCAGTGACAGCATCTGGATTTCCAACGGTATGACTGCTTCACACCCGTACACCAGGAAAAAAGGCGTATTACCTGTCGGGGTCCGAACCGTGGTTCGGTAGGCCCAAAGACATTCACCAAGCTTTTCGTCCCAATCTCGCTTATTCGAGGAGACGAACTTTTTGAGTAACTTGATGATCGTCTTGTTGAATGCTTCCGCCAAGCCATTAGCGACGGGATTATAGGCAGTTGAAGCCACATTCTGAATTCGATATTTATCGCAGAATCGATAGAATACCTGGCTTATGAATTGGGGACCGTTATCATGGATAATCCGCCTAGGGACACCAAACCGATGAATGACTTGGTGTTTGATGAAATTAACCACGTTAGAAGTTTTGACTTCAACCAGTGGTATGGCTTCTGCCCACTTTGAAAAGTAATCGGTTATTGCTAGGATAAACCGGTGACCTTTTGTTGAAGAGAGGCTGATTGGCCCTACGACATCGATTCCCCATGCTTCAAATGGCCATGAAGCAACAGTTGGATGGAGCAACTCGGAGGGCTGATGTATGAAGTCCACATGAATTTGGCATGCTTTACACCTTCGTGCATATTGGATGGCATCGGCTATCATGGTTGGCCAATAATATCCAAGTCTATGCAATCTATTTTTAAGTTTTGGACCGGGCTGATGAGCTCCGCATATGCCGTCGTGTGCTTCTTTAAGCACTTCCTACGCCTCTGAATTAGAAAGGCAACGGAGGAGGACACCGTCATATGAACGACAGTAAAGCGTCTTCAGAGTTGGATCATAGTAAAAACGGAGAGACCTTCGTCTGATAGATGCCGCTTCCTTAGGATTGTCTGGCAGCAGACCATGTAGAGCATAGTCGATAAAAGGAATTCGCCAATCTCTCGGCTCCAGCTCCGTCGAGATATTATAGACCTCTCTGGTTCTTAACATATGTTTAGAACAGACAAGGTGTCGAGTTGCCACTGTAAGGTGATAATCGGTGTAGACTGGCAGGGCTAGCGTCGTTGCTAATGCAGCAAGTGCATCTGCCTTAATATTCTGAGATTGAGATACGTGCCCGATGTAAAAACCATCAAACAGATTAGCCAATTCGATGACTGTGTGATAATAAGGCCCAAATCCTCGTGACGGACCTCATATTCGCCTTTAACCTGATTAATAATCAGTTTTGAACCGCCATAAGCTTTAAGGTAACGTACCTCCATTCCGTGGGCGAGCTGAAGACCAATGAGTAGAGCATTATATTCCGCTACGTTGTTGGAGCATGATTCCGTCAGAGAAAATGCTCTAGGAAAGACATGATTCTGTGGAGAGATAAACACAACCCCCACGCCGGCAACGATCCTGCCTTTAGGGCCTATTCGTGATGCTCTATCGAAGAACATCTGCCAAACTTCATCCTCTGAGGTTACATTAGACTCGAAGACTTCATCTGGAATATCTTCATGAAGTTTTGAGTTTTCCGGAACTGGATGAGCAGCCAAGAACTCTGCAAGGGCCTGGCCTTTAACCGCCTTCTGAGGGATAAAAATCATGTCGTATTGAGACAAAAGAAGCGCCCATTTAGCTAATCTTGAATTCAATGATCCTGGTTGCGTCATGAGAAGACGCAAAGGATTCACTCTGGAGATGACATGTATAGTTTAGCCGACCAAATAATGTCGTGTCTTCTGAACGACAAAGACAAGAGCTAAGCACTCCTTCTCAATAGGGTTGTAGCGAGATTCCGCCCCTATCAGACTCCTGCTCAGATAATAAATGACCTATTCGTGACCATTGTCATCTTTTTGAGCAAGCAGGGCACCAAGAGAATGGTCCATAGCTTTCATATAAAGCAAGAATGGTTTCCCGGATGTGGGAGCCACTAAGACTGTAGTTTTGTGAGATATCTCTTGATATCCTCATAAGCTTCCTGACAAGCTTGATCCCATACAAAGGAAGCACCCTTTTTCATGAGTCGGGTGAACGGTTGACAGCGGCCTGAGAGATTTGCGATGAATCTTCTAATATAAGCCAGTATACCTTGCAAGCCTCTAAGCTCTTTGAGATTCCTAGGTGGGTGCATGCTCTGAATAGCTTTGACTTTCTCTGGGTCAAGATGAATTCCTTTTGATGTAACAATAAACCCAAGGAACTTGCCACTCGAAACTCCCAAGAAAGATTTTGTCGGATTCATCTTCAATTGATGAGCCCGCATTATGTCGAATATCGTTCTTAAGTCACGAAGATGGTCATTCTTATTGCGGCTTTTGACAGCAATGTCGTCGACAAAGCATTCTACCGTTTTTCGGAGATGATCGCGGAAGATTGTACTCATTGCCCGCTGATAGGTTGCTCCGGCGTTCTTCAGTCTGAAGGGCATCACAGTGTAACAGTATACCCCCCAATGGCGTTCGGAACGAAGTATGCTTCTCGTCGTCGGGATACATCTTAATCTGATTATACCCTGAAAAGCCGTCCATGAAAGACATTCTTTCGAATCCACAGGTATTGTCAATCATGACATCGGTGATGAGCAGTGGGAATTCGTCTTTAGGACAAGCTGTATTGAGATCACGGTAGTCGATGCAGATCCGTATTTTCTCATTCTTCTTGAGGACGGGGACGATATTAGCAACCCAATCTGGATGTTGTTCCTCCCATATGAAGCCACATGCAATGAGCTTATGAACTTCGACTTCAATAGCCTCCATAATGTTCGGGCGAAACCGACGTTGTTGCTGCTTGACTGGCTTGACGTCAGGTTTGATATTTAGACGATGCATGGCTACTTGTGGAGCAAGTCCAGGCATGTCTTCGTAGTTCCATGCGAAGACGTCTATATACTCCTTTACGAGCATTATTAATTCTTCTTTTTCCATAAGTGATAAGCTTTCACTTATAAAGATGGGCTTGGGGTGATCTTGACTACCCAAGTTTGCCTGAATCACCTTATCTTCAGTAGGTGGTTCGCGGTTCAAACCGCTTTTCCCATTGGAGGTCTAATTGTTGAGCCCATGGTTCTTCATCAGTAGCTTCCGCAGGCTCCAATTGACTGCTTGAAGTCATATTAACGGTGAGATTCTTGAACATCATTCCCACACTGACATCTGAGTCCCACTCGGAGAAGAGGCAGAATGTAATGGAGTCGGTTCGTCATCCTTGAATTGAACCATTGCTGGTGGTGTGGGTGTAACGTATCCCAACCCCTGCGCGTGTTATCATAGTAATTTGCAGGTTTCCCTTTTGGCACAAAGTTACGTAGTAAACTACGCCTTCCTTTTCCGAAATTAAGGCCCTCTTCATGCTTTAGGTTGTACCCCATTTTCTTCATCATATGGCGTGCTGGTGTCGCGTAATGGAAAAATTGTGGGGTGTCTGAGTCTGAACTTGAATCTGTGGCTGTGGACCCTCGTGGTTGGGCTCTACCGAATATTATTGGTAATTGACCTTCTTTGGATGGAGGGATCACTAAAACGGCCCCTTCTACAGATTCCATGGGTGTGCCGGATGCACTTGGTCTATGTAAAGGCGTGTGCAGAGGGCCATCCGTGATGGATTCAAACAACCCAATACTCACAGGATAATCAAAAGAAATATTATCATTAATTACCCATTCGCCCTCATCTTCAGAAGGAGTGTTACATTAGGGATTATTAAGACATGCTATAATTGGTTCACCAATCAAAATGGCTGGCATGTCTGCTTTAGATTCTGAATCAGCCTCAATGCCACTATCATCATCGTCCGGCAATGATTCTTTCGATGTTTCACCGGTCTCTTGATACAAGAGAGCGTCAGTGAAGTAATTTTCTACCCCTTTGAATGGTTGCTTCTCAGCGAAGACAGTTCACACTGTAGCATCATCTTCAATATATTTGAAGCACTGGTGCAGAGTAGAGGGAAAGATCCAGTTGGCGTGGAACTACGATCGTCCCAGTAGCAAGTTGTATGACGTGTCAGCGTCAATGACATAGCACGACACTTCTGACTTCAGGCTCCCGATTCGGCAACGGAGTCGAATTTTCCCAAGTGGTTGACTACTCCCGGCATTGAAACCGTATATTGTAGTAGTGGTTGCGGACAACCTATATAGTGGTATACCGAGGAAGTAGAGGAGCTTTTTGGGGATGATGCTGAGTGCAGATCCCGGATCAACCTGTATCCTTTCAATGCATGTCGAACCGATGTATCCGGTGTAGTACAGAGGTCGATCGTGCTTGTTATCCTTGAGAAGCATATCTTCTGCGGTGAAGGTAATAGCGGGTACCTTTGACTGTACATGATGGCATTCGGGGCAAGAAGACTGAGTGTCCTCTTTAGGGATTTCTAGCATATACGTTAGGAATGATTTTGAATCAGCCAGCGCATCTCTGAGTGCTTCTCTTGTCTCTTTCGAGAGACGAAGGAGCTCGTGTATGCTAATACGAGCTGGGATATTAGCCAGCTGGGCCAATATGTCAAAACGAAAGGGCGTGTCAAGCTTTGGGCCTGAAGGCTTCTTCAGGACATGGTCGAACCGGACTTCCTTAGGCTTCTCCTTTCCCTTGGTTGGAACCGAAGCGGATGCTGGTATTTGTACTGACGTCGTCTGCTGTTGTGTCTCGTCAGTAGCTTTCTCATACTGTTTTAAGTATGATTTTCCGGATCGAGTACCCGTCTGCTGAGGTACATCAGCCTGCGTTGCGCAAGCGTGCTTTTCTCCTTCAGAATCGCTGAGAGAAGCTGATGTAAGATTGTCATTGTCTGGCAGGATGGAGATGACATTGCAAGTTTACCTTTCGACTTGGACTTCTTCGAATCCCATTGTTCGTCTTAGACAAGGTCTGGGTGTATCCACATAATTTCTCCTGTTTCTAGTGTCAAGGGAACAAGACCCTTATCATCTGAGTTTTAATTGCAGGATGTTTGACTTCCAGCCGTGGTGCGGGGATTGGACAAGTCCCGTCAGGAACTGTGACCTTTGAAGTTTTGCCGAACTCGAGGGTCACCATATTTGCAGTGACTTTCTTTTGTTCTGACTTCAATGTCAGGACTCCAGCGTCAATCAAAGCTTGGATTCTGTCCTTGAGGACAAAGCACTTGTCGGTAGGATGGTGAATCATCCTGTGGAAGAGACAGTATTTGGGATCGTTCGTGTGTCCAATTTCATTGGGACGTCGAGCATCCGGCAGCTTCAATTTATTCCCTTTGTGGAGTAAATGGAATATTGTGGCTACCTGATTGTCTTTGAAGGAGTATTATTTCGGAGGAAACTTAGACTCCTGATTATTGAAGCCGCCCTTCTTGGGCTTGACTGAACATCCTCTGATAATTCACGAACATAGTCTCTTTCCCTTTGGCTTGAGAAGACTGCGTCATGTCGCCACGTCCTTTATTGTTCATACCCCATTTGCCTTTAGGGGTAGATGGTTCGAACTTTTTAGCCGACTTTTCGGCTATCTCAGCTTGCTCGACCAGTTCTTTCCATGTATGGGCTTTGACAGCCCCCATGCGAACCTCTACTTGGTCTAAGAAGTTGTGCCTGCACGTCTGTAAGAGCATGGGTAATGACATCCCTGCTGGGCACATCAAGGACAAGTTTCTGAACCGCTCAATGTAGTCACGGACAGATTCACCCTTCTTCTGTACGGTGGAGAGGAGCTTGTCCATGGTTATCTCAGTATCGTCCTCATAAAAACGAGAAAGGAATCGGGTTTCCAGGTCGATCCAGGAATTGACGGAGCCCTGAGGGAGACTTCGGAACCAGTCAAATGCTACCCCCCTTTAAGGTGCCAATGAACAGCCTAGCCATGATAGCATAATTGTCTATAACATTACCGGTCTGAGACCGGAAGTAGTAGATGTGCTGGTTTGACGAGCTCTTACCATCGTACGTATGTAACATTGGTGGTTTGAACTTTGGTGGGTATGGTACTGAATCCCACTCCAGCGGGTAAGGACGGACTGCCCCTACTTTCTTTAATTCATCCCTCTGAGCTAGGGATGCGATTTGAGCTTGGATGCCTTTAAGGACTTCAGCGTCCAAAGAAGAACCCTCTTTCGACTTCTACGTCCTTGGCTGTTCGTTGCTAAGATGTTCTTCCTCATCATGATTACTTCCGGTATCATTATTATTCCGATTATTGAGGAGTTGAGCGAGCATCTGTTGAATGTTATTCAAGGATTCTTACTGGGCCTTGGAGGTTTGCTCTTGAGCTTCCAATCGTCGACAGAGGTCATCATTACCGTTATCGGCCATATGCACCGACACTCTTGTCTGTTCGCACTGAGCTGACTGTCACCGAAGAGGCATACCCACTATCTTCATCCTCTTCATCAGACCATTGGACTGATCCTCCCTTGGTTCTGGTGAGGCTACTGCAGTTGAGGAAGATGGCTGTTCATAACTGTAGGGTATTGCAACCCTAGATCTGGTGTTTCGGAAGACACCCGCTTCATGTACCAAGACTTCGCCCAAGCCGGGGCTATAATCCGAATTTGGGGAACTGTATGGAGTGTCGTGGGACGCTTGTCTACCCCTGCCCAGCTCTCGTCCTATTCCGGTCATGTTAACGGATGCAGAGGGTAGATCTCGCGATATGCTCCTTTTGCGATGTTTCATCGGAGCTTGCACCGACAATCGGTCAAAAACTGATCGTCGACTTGGAGTGGCGGGGATTGGTCCTAACCGGCAATGGACTGAGTGGACTGTCACCAACTGACATCCCACTTGCAGACAACAGGAGGAAGAAGTTTGGAAAGATTTTGACTTCCGTTTGCTTGTCAAGAATTCCTGCAAGTCAGACCCAGTTGGGCCTAAACGATCCAGCGCAGAGGCTCTGTTGGATTGCGCATAGGATGATGTCCTGCTCCTTTTACCGCAGAGGGGATTAGCACTAAATAGTGCTTCAGTTCTAGCTTCGCGGCTAAGAACCTTGGGAAAGTCCTTAGATGTTGAAGCTGCATAAGCACCGCTGTCAACACTTAGGGACAATCCCATAGCTCCGCCACAAAGCGCGAGCTTAGCGCTTGATAGACTGGGGAGCGGAGCACGCTGTGGTGCTTTATCCGCTACGCTGCTACGAAGGCGATTAGCCTTAGATAGTGCTTTGGCTCTAAATTCGCGACTAAAAGCTTTGGAAACGCCCTTGGACACTGAAGCTGCATAAGCACCGCTATCAGCACTTAGGGACAATCCCTTAACTTCGCTGCGAAGAGCGAGCTTAGTACTTGAAGAACCGGGGAACGAAGCACACTGTGGTGCCTTGGTTCCAGCTTCGTGGCTATGAACATCATGCATATCCTGAGGTACAGTAGCTTCGCTCATGAGAACGAAGCTGACGCGAGGCGTTACCGCTCTTGAATTGGGCGAAGGTATGGTCGCCGCTGTGACTTCACGGCTAGCAGCCTTGTTGGAGCAGACAGACATCTTACCTTCGCAAGAGAGACGCACTTGTGGCGTAGCTACGCCTGAGGCTTTATACAGAGCCTTCTGCTTTGGCCTCCACATCTGCTTTGACAAAGGAGACCTAGGTTCGCAGGGAACCTGACTAGCCACACGCGAGGCTGAGGGGTGTTGGCAGAATTCTGCTTCCGATTTCTGTTCTGAAACCTTGGCCATGGAGACCTTTCTATGCTTCCGTGCATGAAGCATTAGACCACCCCAAGAGAGGAGTTCTTCAAATTTTCCTTGGTCGAAGTGAACGACTAGGTTTCGAAGGTGACAGTTTGAAGATCCTGATCTTTGTATTGCGGGTCTGCTTCCTTGTTGCGCCAGAGGACCGCGGTAGGCTCGCAGGGAGCCTTATCTGTCTTCGCAGAGACTTGCTTTGAAGATTTAGCCATAGGGGCTCTGGCCACACCGGCTTCCTTGAATTCAGAGATAGACCTGAAGGTCTGTTCGTCGCATTGCGACACTTGATTCTCAATAGTGGAGAAATCAATCCCCAGCGGAGTCGCCATCTTGTTTTCCATTGATTTTGCAAAGGGGAAAATTTACAAAAAAGGGTTGAGGAGCTAAATTACAAGTATTCTAAAAAGATTACAAGTAGATCTCCTCTGAGATTCTGGAGAAGTGTGCCGATAGGAGTCTGATCAGCGTGAGACCACTTTGTCCCTTTGACGATGCGATCGATAGGATTCCCTTCTCACCTGGTTCGGGAATCGGAGAACAGAAGGTTGATAGAACCCTCTTGTTACTTCTCAAAACTGCCTTCACTTGGGAATACCTTCTCGCCTGGTTCTGGAGATTCCTTGAGATGAAGGTATTAGGGTATCAGCACCCTAATTAGAGAAGCAGTTCTCTGAACTCTCTGAATTCTTGGAAGCAAGAGAATAAGTCTCTATTTAGCCGTCTCTCTCTTTTTCAGCCTCCGTGTGTGTTTGTGCGCGCCTCTTCCTTGTGCCTCTGGTGGGCTATTTATAGGGAAAGCAGGGGTATAATTGTCCCTTGAAAATATGGAAACAGATTGAGTCAATCTGTTTAAATCTGGAAAGTAGCCTTGCCGCGAGGCTAGAATCGGCTTCTGCGAAGCTAGAAATAGCAGATAGGTCGGTCCCCTGATCTGTTTTGATTCTTTCCAAATAATTAAAAGATCTCCCCTGATCCTCTTACTTGTTTTAGGAGAGTCAAGAGATTATGACAAACAACTGCCAAATTTGATCTCAGATTGGATCTTGATTAGATTTGATCTTGAATAGATTTGATCTCATCTGGAGATTTAATTGGTCAAAGGTTGACCATAACAGACCCGCAGCGGAGCTGCCGCGTCGAGCTCGCAGCGGAGCTGGAAGAAGCATCTGGCGAAGTCATAAGAAAGCTCTTCAGCGGAGCTAGATAACATCTGTGGCGAAGCTACTGAAAATCCTTCTGTGCGGTTGTGTGTAGCTTCGAGCGAAACTAACTCTCTGCGGAGTTAACTGAGCACTTCAGGCGAAGCTGTAAGTTAGCTTCCTGATGGAGCTTTGAACGGCTCCAAGGCGAAGTTGGACGACCTTAGCCTCTCAGGCGAGGCTATCCCTTTGGACTCATGTGATGCTAAGTGTTGAGCTAACCTAGCATCTTAGACCTGCTGAGGTCTGTTCAAAGACAATCTGGGTCACCATCTGTTTCACTAGATCAGTAGAGTCCAAGTTGCTGCTTTGTCCCTCGGGGATGGGTTTAGGACTGGTCGTCAGCTTGTCTGTCACTTGTCTTTCGTAAATGTCAACAAGTTTAGACATTGTTCAGGCCAGTAAGAATCTTTTCTTTTTTAAAGTGTCAACACCCACATATTAAGTTCGAGTACTTGATTATGTATTGTCGTTAACTGTGACAATTATCCATAAACGATCCCATTAACCTTTCTAGTTTCATATGACTTGATTATATTAAGAGCCTCAAGTTTATCCACTTGACCATAGTCACTTTCAGTTAGCACATTTGTGATTTTAAATTTTACTTATATACTCACATAGTTTTTACTAACTGAGCCATCATATCTTCTTCTTATTCTTGCATTAATCAATTAACCCTTTTTCACATGTAAATTGAAAAGAGGCTTAGATGTCTAAAATTCGAGTACGAGGGTACTTAATTAAGTTAGCACATACAAGATTAACTCTTGTGTGGCTTGCTATCGAATGTAGTCTTACCTTATCTTTCTTAATTCCTAATGGAGATGAATACTTGACTTCTAAACCTAAATTTGTGTCATACGACTTTCAATCGTTCATCGAGTTAACTTGATTATTCATTAAATGAACCATTACAAAATCGTTCCATCCTGTCTGTGAAAACTATATTATTGCTTTGCGACATGGACAATTCAGTCTAATATATTATGTGAAATCAAAGCGGAAGATACTAGAAAGACTTCATTAAGTTGCAGTGCAATTATTTATGATAATCGACTAACGACAATAAGAAGGGACTTAGCCAAAACTTACTATAATTTATTAATTATGCGCAAAGATCGTTAAGAATGATAAATATGGGTTACTCGCCCATAACCTGATCTAACAGTCTTTGACAAATTTCTCAACTACTCTGTGTATAATTCAGGCCCTTCCCACTCGTTGACTAGTCATTGAATCATTTCACTATAGAAATTTTTCTACAGTTGGAGTTATATAATTCAAGCTTCACCTACCATACTCTCATTTTTAAGGTGTACTATTTGTGAATTTACAGAATGGTAAGGCATACCCAAATAATTAACTTATTAAATAGGTGACAAAGCAAGTAAATAAGAAATTAGACTACACTTGAGTTATGTATTAAACAATACTCTTATTATATTCATGGTTGCTCTTGTTACGTAATAGAGTTCCTCTAAAAATTTGGTAGCTTAGGGAGAAAGTTAGAGGAGGTTGTTTAATTAACAACGAATAGTCAAAACAAGCGATAGGAGAGTTCCAGCGTACTATCTCTTTCTTACAGGGTCAAGATATCCTTTGAGACTTTCATGACTTATATTTTGCTAATTGTAAACTTTCGGATGTAGCTTAATTAAATCTTTTGTTACAAGATCATAAGATTTTATCATCTCTTCTACCTCTTAGACTTTCTTAGAGTATCAACCAAAGCATTATAGGTGTAGACATTAGAAGTACAATCTCATCTATTATATATAAAATTTTAATTAAAGAAGGGCTTAGGTTTAATTGAGAAACTTTCGTGTTCTCAAAATTTCTCTTTTAGATATCAAGGGACATAATTTAGCTTTGTAAATTAATAAACTTGAAGTTTAAGTCCTACACATTAAGGGTTTGTGGGCTTTTTTATTTCAATAAGAATCACTCTTCTGGCGAAAATCCCTCAATCTACTTGTAGTGTTCCGACAAAGTCTCTATCATTTACATCCAAACGGGACGCGACATAAACCACTGAAAGGTAGGCTCTTATGCTTTATATATCTCTTAGACAATATATCGCATAATATAAGTTGTTTGATTTAACAGTGGTTATTAGTCATGAGCTTATTACTTAAATACATTTTTGTGGCTCAGCCTCTTCGGACAACTAATGGAGTTTTTATAATAACTTTTATTTTACTTATTGAAATAGAATAAGAAAAAATTTATTAGAACTAGATTCCACTACCTTTCGATTGATATATTACATGATAAGTTTTATTTAATTAAACTGCTCTACATATTTAGAAACTCATCTATCGTGAATAAGTTCTGCAGCACGACAGTTTCGACCAACATAAAAATTTTTAGTCAAAATTTAAGATACATGTATCTAATAGGGACATGGTATAAACGGTTGAAAATAGACTCGATTATCTTTCCAACAGTATATAATAAGGAACCATTTAGTTCAACACACTGGTGAACTGAGTCCAATATTACAATTATGATGTTTAACAGATTTATGCACCTATAAGGAAGATCCACTATTTTACTCAAAATGATTGTTTCGTCCAGAATTTTGCAAGAAAAATATGGGGGAACATAAATTGAAGACTTTCTTTAATGATACAAGTTAATCATATATATCACAAGAAATTTTTCTAAAACTTTTGAAAAAAAATAAAATAGACTTAGATCAAGAAAGATTTCACTCATTACATGATATACCCTACAATGCAACATTTCTTCCCATCAATTATATGCAATTGGATTAACCCATAAATCTCAAAATCAAAATTAGACTACTACATACTTTAATTAGTCATGAAATTTTAGAAAAAATTAGAATAGATAGATCAAAGAAAGTCCACTCAAATCAAGAGATCAAGATTTATGAATCATAAGAGATGAAGATAAGAAATGAGAAAAAGAAGAAAACCCACTCACTTTCACTTCCAGGTGTAGGCTGTCTAAAAATCACTAAAAGACAAGCTATTGAAAAGCAGAATTCTAAGTTCTAAACGCAAAGCTAATTTGGCCGCGGCGCGAGGCTCGACAGCCGCGTCTCAGCATCAAGGCGCGAGGCTCGACAGCCGTGTCTCAGCATCAAGGCGCGAGGGTCGAAACCCGCGCCTCGGTTGTAACTGCCCTGGTTATGGGGCCAGTCACGCCCACATAGCGGGGAAGTTAACCCCTCATTGTGGAGTATTTTTAGGGGGCACGTTCACCCCCTAAACCTCTATAAATAGCCCAGTTGCTACGAGGAAAAGGGACTGAAAAAGGACGGAGAAGAAAAAGTGAAGAAAAAGAGAGGAAAAAAGGACAGAGCGAAAGAGAGTCCAACTCTTCAGCTAACTTGCTGTGTTCAAGTTAGTCTTTACCGACAATCTATTTGAGAGTTTTGGTCGACAGAGCTGTGTTACTCCGTCAACCACCCGAAGAGAAGAGCCCCGGAAGATCTCAACGTTCACCCGGTCAACGGAGAACAAGATTCACTCTCCACCGCCACTTGAAGAACCCAGCCTTAAACAAAGGGAGGATTCAAGACTCAACATCCTCCCTCCCTTGTAGTCGGAAAACTATTTTGTTGTAATCTTTCAATTGATCCAAGGAAATTTTACAGCGAATCCCCTTTCGATTTTCCGTGCGCGTACAAGAGATGGCGACTCCGCTGGGGACTACTTTTGTTACTGACGAACAAATCGTGGCGCAAGGTGTCGTCCTCTATAAGGGGAAGATGGTCGAATTGCTTGTCGTCGAGTTCGACCAGGCAAAGTATGAAGAATTTCTCTCTTCCGGCTCCAAGAGCCCAAAGACCCGCGTCTGCCGCAGGGTCTCTACGGGGACTTAGCCCGAAACCCGCTCTGAGACTCTCTCAGGCGCGGCTGCTGTGAAGGGTGTCGCGGCCAACTGCGCCAAGCGTGACACACGCGCCAACGTCTCTCAGGAGATCCGCGTGGCCTCAGGCGCAGCTGCTGTAAAGGATGTCGCGGCCAACCGCGCCATACGAGACACACGCGCCAACGTCTCTCAAGAGACCCGCGTGGTCAAGCCCTCTGGTGTCCAGCCAGTTCACCCCTCTCCCTCAGCACCAGGTCGTCGTTGGTTTCTCTCCACCTCCACGACGCAACCAAAACGCTGAGCGCCGACAGAGGAGGCGTGCACGTCAGCTGCAAGTTGGAACTTCTGATCGTCCAACTGAGGCAGGTCGCAAGGTTCAAACTGGCGTCTCAGTTGCGCCGTATCCAGCACGCGAAGTCCGCGTTTGGCGGCCCAAACGCGAGACTCCCCAAGTTAGCTCCTCTAAAGCTCCACTCACCAGACGCCAAGACGAAGCTTGCGCGCCTCATCAAGCACAAGAAGCGCGCGCCTCTAGGCGTAAGGCCCAGCAGCCCGCTCTCTCTCAAGTGTCTCTGCTCTGACGCACCAATCAGCAACGCGACAGTCGCGTCTCTTCTCAGCAGAGACGCCAGACACGCGTCCTAAAGCTGCGACGCGAGAACTGCGTCTCTGAATCCTGCGTCCAAGCTGTACAGCGCAAGGATGCCTCCCGCCCTCAAAGTTGCGAGGTTAATCTCTTCGATCCCCTTCCCGCGGATCTAAGGGATTACTTAACGAAGAAAAGAAGTGTTAATCAAATCACTTCATCATGTTGCTGCTAACGGCTCATCTCTATGCTCTCTGAGTGTCGTTGTGATTCAGGTGTGAACCAGCAGTCTTTAGTTAGACAGCTGACCCTGATTCCCCCCTCAGCCAAAAGAAGACGCTCTCACAGGCGGAAGATCTTCTCTGACACTGAGTATCCAGAGCTCACTGCAAATATGACGAGCAGGAGCAAGGGAAAACAACCTGCAGTCAGTTCCGATGAGTCTGACACTGAACCGGAAGGAGTGTACCGACACACTCGTACCCGGACCGGGGCCATTCCCCCGATTGACTACAATGCCCTAGCCCGGGGCATTGAGATTAATGACTCGCACTCTGCCATTGCAGAGTCGCAGGCTTCAAACTCTTCTATAGAGAAAGAGGCCTTCACATACATGACGAGCACTCCTGAGGAGACCGCTAAGCGCTTGGAGCAGCAAGCCCAGGTCCAGAAGGAACAACTCGAGATGATTCGTGCTCAGCAAGAATCTATCGACTCCCTCAAGCAGATGCTCGCACAGTTGCTCGAAGACAAGAGGAAGTCAACCAACAGAGCCTCCTCTCAGAAGTCTAAAGGCAAGCGAAAAGAGGGAGAAAGCTCATCTTCCGAACACTCCGAGAAGAAAGAGCAACTACTTCTGGTTCGTCTAAATCCTCGTCGCAGGAAAAGAACGACCGAGACCAGGGAAAGGTTCATTCTAAAAGAATGAATCAGTTGGAGCAACGTCTTAAGGCCCTTACCAACCGGAAAGGCCTTCAAGAAGCTGGAGTGGTCCGACCTTATCCGACCGAGTGGGACCTGGTTCCGTACCCTTCCAAGTTCAAGGCTCCAACCCTCCAAGCATTCGATGGGAAGGGGTCACCCAACCAACATATCTACTACTTCAAATCCCAAACAGGGAATGTAGTAGATAATGATGCCATTCTGGCGCGTTTATTCATCGGCACCTTAAAAGGGCTCGCCTTTGAATGGTTCATGAAGCTCCCGGAGGGCTCCATCAAGAATTGGGGCGATTTGGAGAAGCTCTTTCTAACGCGCTTCTTTGAAGATGACTCAGAGGTCAACATGCCTACCCTTTTAGCCACCAAACAGCGAAAGGGAGAGTCCGTCAAATCTTTCGTGGAAAGATTTCGGAATGTGGCACTCGGATGTCCGAGCGGTATGACTCAGGTTACCCTGGTGGAAACATGCCGCCACAATCTCCAAACCTCACTCCTTGCTCAAATAGGAGTTGCTGAAAGCCGCACCTGGAAGCAATTGGTCCAACAAGGTGAACAGGCTGAGGAGATTGTCGCCCGCGTCAGAGCGGAAGAAGGTAAGCCCAGGCCGGAGAGGTCAACAAGGCGTACGCCCGACACATCCCTCCAAGCCAAACGGAAGGACAACTTGGCGACAGAAACCAAATCGTCTGTCAAACCTCAACCGGTTAAAGGGAGTGGCTCTTCAAGCCAACCACGCGCCAACAAGCAGTATTCCTTCAAGGATGAACATGTCGACTCGCTCTTTCAAATTACTCAACAAGAGCAATCGACTGAAGCTTCCTGAAGCTAGGCGCCCTGAAGAAGTCGGTAAAACCGATAATCCCAGCTACTGCATGTATCACAGGATGTTGGGACACCCCACCAAGAGCTGTTATGTCTTCAAGGACATCCTTCAAGCTCTGATTGACGCGGAGGTTTTAAAACTCCGTCCAGAGCAGAAGAAAGTGACGGCCAACATGACGTCATTTCTCCAGTTTGGACGACAACCTCCAACATCTTCCGGAGTGGTCCCTGTCCCAAGAGGAGAGGTAAGAGTGGTCAACACAGACCCTCACCAGCAGCAAGAGAAGGGCCTAGTACCTGTCCCTACACCTCAGGGAGAAGTCATGTGGGTTCATCCCGACCTTGTGGATGGCCAGCAATGGACCACTGTGACCAGCAGGAAGTCCAAAGGCAAAGCTAAAGCTTCGTCTTGTAATGTGGTGTGCGCCTCTTCTCGAGAAGCGGAGACTGATGTTCCCTCGTTGACCAACTCAGAAGAGGAGACAATAGTTCTGGCCACAGAACCCAGTCAACTTGTGGCGAAAACCCGTTCAGGGCAGCCATATTTGAAAAAGTATGGCGGGACGGCGATAACTCCTCCAAAACCCGCTGCAGAGCCAGCCAAAACCTCCACGAAGCAACCCGTGGAGAAAACAGAAAGAACTTCGGTTTTCTCGAGCTCTTTCGAAAGACATAGCGGAAGGATCCACAGCACCTTACCGCTTTGATGTCCTGACTCAGTTAGCTAACATCCCGGCGCGGGTTACGCTTTATGAGCTTCTTAGGCTATCAAAGTCGACCAGAGAAGCTCTACAAGAAGCTCTGGCTAATGCGGAGGTCTTCATGACCCAGATGCCGATCGGGCCAAAGGAGGAAGATGTAGAGGATTGCCTCCACGCCTCCCAAAATATTCCCTGCATCACCTTCACGGCGGATGATATGCAATTCAAAGGGAAACATGATCGACCCCTTTACTTCGCAGAGTATATTGGATCATCTGAGGTGAACCGCATTCAGGTAGATCCAGGTCTGCATTGAGCATCATGCCTCGCCGATCATGCAACATTTGGGGATTCCTACCCATCGTTTGAGCCCTACCCAGACGACCATTTATGGGTTCAATGCCAATAGTACCCGTCCAATGGGGAAGGTCAAGCTCAAATGCCAGATCGGGGACCTGAGGTCGGAAGTGACATGTTACGTCATAGATGCTGACACCTCCTACAATTTGCTGTTGCTGACACCTGAGGACGACCCTGGACGACCCTTGAGGTTACTCATGACAAAGCCTTCATCGCTAAATGGCCGACTGGCAAAATGGGCCATATTGTTATCTCAATATGAAATGCACTTTTTACCACAGAAGGCCATTAAAGGACAAGTAGTGGCGGATTTCCTGGCTGAGCATCCAGATCCGAAGGCAACCAAACTTTACGACGATCTCCCAGACGAGGTCGCTGAAGCCTGCCAGACCCAGACATCCTTTGAAAGGCAAGTGTGGCAACTTTTCTTTGACGGTGCATCCAGAACGAGCCCAAAAGGACACATAGTAGCGGGGGTAGGAGTAGTACTCGTCTCGCCACAGAATTATGTGGTTCCCCGAGCTGTCTAGTTAACTGAGCCTTGCCCCAACAATGTATCGGAGTACAATGCTCTTTTGATTGGGATGCAACTCGCCGATGAGATTGGCGTTAAAAATCTCGAGGCATATGGCGACTCCAAACTTATCGTCAGCCAAGTTCGGGGGGAGTACGAAGTCAGACATGAAGACCTAGTACCCTATTACAACGCAACTGTCCACATGGCTGGGAGGTTTACAAACTTCTACATCGACCATGTACCACGCAAGCAAAATGCGCATGCGGATGCACTCGCATCCCTCGCTGCCTCCTTAGCTCTTCCAGCTGGAGCAATGGAGAAAATATTCGTCTACAGCCATGACCTGTATTGCCCGAGACTTGCTCTTGAGGACTACCATGAGCCAACAGAAAATCGTCAAGGCAAAAAAGCGCTTGAGTCGTCAACCGGTCCAGGGCCTAGAGACTGGCGATTCCCCTATATCGACTATGTCTTATATGGCATCCTGCCTGAAGACACCAAAGAAGCGGTTGCCATTCGAAGGAAAGCCCCAAATTCTACTATAATGCGATTACGCGAACATTGTATCGTCGATCGCATGACGGGATCTTGCTCCGCTGCCTTTCACAAAAGGAGGCACAGGAAATATTGAAAGAAGCCCATGACGGTATGTGTGGAGCCCATCAACCTGGCCCAAAACTTGCATACCGACTCCAAAGTTTGGGATATTATTGGCCCGAGATGATTGCTGACGCCGTCACCTATGCCAAAAGATGTCACGCCTGCCAAGTACATGGCGATTTCATCCATCAAGCACCAGGGTACCTTCACTCTACAACCTCTACCTGGCCATTTGAAATGTGGGGGATGGATGTAGCTGGCCCTATCAGCCCGCCGTCATCAAAAAAACATCGGTTTATTTTGGCAATAACCGATTACTTCTCCGAATGGGCTGAGGTCGTTCCTTTGAAGGAGGTGAAGTCATCTGATGTGATCAAGTTCGTCAAACATCACATCATTTACCGTTTTAGGGTACCTCGACGAATTGTCCACGACAATGGGCCCCAGTTCATCAGTCAAGCTTTCCAAAGGTTCTGCGCTAAGTTCAGAATCCATAGTGTGTCCTCAACGGCATACTACCCCGCCGCTAATGGTCTCGCAGAAGCTTTCAACAAGACCATTGGCAAGCTCCTCAAGAAATTCGTCTCGAAAAGTCAACATGACTGGGACGACAAGCTAGGTGAATGCTTATGGGCTTATCGCACAACTTTTCGAACCCCAACTAAAGCTACGCCATTCTCTTTGGTATACGGGTGTGAAGCTGTGCTTCTACTGGAAATCCAAATTCCATCTCTACGCGTCGCCCTGACAGCAGAGATGACAAATGAGGAGAAGCATCGGCAGCGACTCCAAGAATTGGAAGCCTTAGACGATAAGCGTCTGCAGGCCCAATAACAAATCGAGCTTTACCAAGCTCGAATCACCAGAGCCTTCAACAAGAAAGTTAAAGTGCGAACTTTCAAGAAAGGCGACCTTGTCTTAGCCGTCAGAAGACCCATGGTGATGACGCACAAGACGAAAGGAAAATTCCAACCCAAATGGGAAGGACCATTCGTAGTAGAGTCAGTCTACTCAAATGGATCGTATCGCCTCATAACTTCAAATGGCGATACACTCATGATGCCGATCAATAGCAGATTTCTGAAGAGGTACTATCCTTAATAATACTCCTCCACCGATCAAGTTAAAAGTACATCTCTGATCAAAACAAGAAGAGCTTCTTCATTAACATCCGACGCCTCCGACGGCTAAGGATAGAGGAAAATGTTGGCTTCTA
The DNA here is from genome assembly GCA_038442645.1 of Agave tequilana. NCBI lineage: Eukaryota > Viridiplantae > Streptophyta > Magnoliopsida > Asparagales > Asparagaceae > Agave > Agave tequilana. The sequence goes on from JAVJIF010022223.1 coordinate 55,131, forward strand.
AGCCCAACATAAGTCTTCGACAACTCACTATGCTGAGGGGAATAGCATGGCTAGCCCAACTCAAACGGTAGTTGGTAAAGGCACCTCAAATCCGTTGACAGCTGAGGGTTTGCTAAAAATCCTGGGTTCTAATGTTCCCATCTTCATTAACATCCGACGCCTCCGACGGCTAAGGATAGAGGAAAATGTTGGCTTCTAAGCCCAACATAAGTCTTCGACAACTCACCATGCTGAGGGGAATAGCATGGCTAGCCCAACTCAAACGGTAGTTGGTAAAGGCACCTCAAATCCGTTGATAGCTGAGGGTTTGCTAAAGATCCTAAGTGGACTTGACTCCACTCTCCCCTCCAAAATCCCTTACCAATTCTCATCCACAGAATGGTAGGTCTACAAAATACAATCATTACCAAGTTAACACTATACCTCTGGTAATGAAAATTCTCAATACTCCTTGTCAAGTACAAACTTTACTTGTCAACTCTGCGTGAAGCAGCAAGACTTCAAATTTGCCAAGTTAACACTATACCTCTGGCTCTTCAAACTTCACTTGTCAATTCTCATCAATGGAATGACAGGTCCTCAAATTGCTCGTATCGCAAACCAATTTTTGTCAAGTTAATACCACACCTCTGACAAATTACTGTTAAGTTAACATAACACTTCTGACAGTAATCAAATTGCTGCCAAGTTCAATATTAAACCTCTGACAGTCATCTTCCCTCAGACTTCCAGATCGAAGCTGAAATGAACGATGCTAAGTTTAATACTACACCTCTAGCATCCAGGTCATCGCCAAGTTCAACAATACACTTATGGCCATGACTTTTCCTCGGACTTCCTCGCTGAAGTCGAGATGACTGATGTCAAGTTTAAAATTACACCTCTTGCATTACCCTCATTGTCAAGTTAAACATTACACCTATGACAGTGACACTTTTAGTTTTCCTAAGCGAAAACTGAAATGCTTCTGAGTCAAGTTAATATCACACCTCTGACTTACATTCTTGTCGAGTTAACATCACACTTCTGACAAGACTACATTCAACTCGTTAAGTTAATATCACACCTCTAACGGTAAAGACTTTCCTAGATTCCCCGCGAGTCTAGTCTCACTTGTTATTCTCCCCAACAGAACAACAAGTCTACTTTAAAAAAAACATTGTTAGGTTAACATTACACCGTTAACAGTGTTTTCATCAACTCTCCAGTTGAGCTTAAACCTTTGATAAAAGCTCATCTTCCCTGGGGGTACCAATTCAACCTGTCACTTTCTTTTATAAAGTGGCAGGTCCACCAAAAATCATTTTATCCTTGTCAACTTAATATTACACCTCTGACAGTATTGTGGGGTTCCTGAAATAGGATCTTTCTCCACAAAATTTGACTTGTTAAGATTGTTATCATAATTTTGACAGGTCAAAGGTTCTTTACTTCTATTCGTCTGACTTTCAATACAAAAAGGGAGTTCAAGACAACAGAAGAAGACAAAAAGAAAAACGTCACTTTTATTTATTTCCAGTCATATGAAAGTGATACAAAACGCTCTCTTACACAATAAGATTGAGTGTTACAATAAAGGAGTATAAAGAAGTCCCCTTCTCTCTCAAAGGTTGCACTCACTCCTTGAAGTTGCTCACAACTCTAAGTACAAGATGTTTGGAAGGGCGCCAAAGTAGAATTGAACATTGTGGCGACGATCGGAAGATGGTTGCACCACGATACATGATGTAAACATCGAAGAAGCCTCTGGTTGACCGAGAACAATGGTGTTTCTTGAAGTCGAAAGGCAGCTGAATCTTCTTATTCCACCTGACCATCCGAAGCAGCGGGGTATGATCCTTCATTGATGAACATCTCCACCACCAGAAAGTCATCCAATGAGCATGGAGTTCTCATCGATGTCACTTCTGAGGTAGGTGAAGGGAGAATCCAAGACCATACCCACCACTATATCCACCGCTACCCCCGTCGCCATGCTCCCTCTGACCATGCCATGCCAAGAAGCATGACCGGGTGCATTGAATCCAAAGAGATCTTGGCGAGGGTCCGGTCCCTATCTCCTGAAGGCAGGAGTCATGATTTCTTCCCTTGTGGACGAACATCGAACAAGTTCGCCGGCCGAAATATTCTCCCCGGGCCCCACGCTCACTCTGATGGAGTTCTTCCTCACTCTCTTTTCCCGCTTTCTGAGGAAAACCTAGAGAGAGAGAAGAAAAAGAGGAACCCTAGTTTCTCTCCCCTCGTCTCCAATGGCGGACGCGTACTGAAGCTTCAACTCTTCCCTGCTGGACCAGCTCCTGCACCATCTCCTCGATATGCGAGGAAGTTGCAGCCTCGCTGTCCGCGGCCAGCCCTGCAGCCAAAAAGGGAAAATGTCAGAGCCTTTTTTTTTTAAAAAAAGGGAAACGGCTCAATAAGACAATAAGAGTACCTTCAACAGCAGCAATTGTTGCTTTTGGCGAAACTGTCACAGGATCACACCCATATATCTCCTCCTCCGAGATATGTGAGAATTTACTCGGATCCGGAAGAACAGGTTCATCGCCAAAATCGACCTCATCGCCTGAATCATATCTATCCTCTCCGGATGATGAGGACGATAGTTCAACGCGAGAGGCCTCGGCAATCGGGGCCTTGCCGCCAAATACCCCAGTAGTAGGGCTGGGGTCAATTACCTGTGAGCTGGGCATTAGAATACCAGGGGACCCAGGCTGTTGTGCCTCATCCCTCCTCTCTTGAACCGAAGAAGACCCAGGCTGAGCCGAGACCCCTAGAATCTCAACGTCATCCCTACTCATCAGGTCAACTTCGAGCTGCTCAGCATCATCAGCTGCGGTGGGTTCGTCAGCGGCGGTGGGTTCGTCAGCAAGTTCCCCTTCTTCTAAGAATGCGGGGCCCCTGCTGCGCAATCCACGAGTGCGAACAAGAGGGGCATTATCCTCCTCTTCTTCCCTCTGCTCCTCAACACCAGAAGGGATGGCCTCGGACAGGGAAACCTCGGTCGCCAAGTCTCTCCGGGCCTTCTTGGGGGCAGGCTCAACGATGGAAGTAGAGCCCTGAGGACGCTTATGCACTGCCTGTCGACCCTTTGCTGCTCTCGGCTCCCCCTTGACACCCTTCTGGCCTCCTTTTGAGCCGCCCGATATTCATCGACGCCTCGCGAGCGCTTATTGGACACCGACTTTGCTTCATAAGATGCATTGATACTCTCAATGCATGAGTACTCCGGTGAGAAGTCAGGCATTTGGTTGGCTTGGAAGTACCAGGTGCAGAAGCTGAGGCTTGTACAGCCTTTCGGCCCCTTGAAAGGCAGACGAAAAAGTGCATCCGTCCCTCCAGCCACACTATAATACCAAGCCCGAGCACCTTCAAACAAATTCCCACTGAAGGCGAGTTGAGCATTGGGGTTGCCGACATATAACTGATCATAGCCGAACTGTCGGGCGAAGCGATTCGGCATGTACGGCTCGATCGTGCACGAATTCCCTTGCCGAAAAAGCACATACCCAGGCCGAATATTGATCAGCCACCAGAAAACTCCCGACGACAGCCTCGTGAAGTTGTTTGGACCCACCAGGTCGGCAAATTGGTCCCCATAAGAGGCACCAGTAATCTCGGGGAAGCAGCGATTGAGTTGGTAGTTCGAAGCAGCTAGAATGCACTTCCGAATATAGTACATATAAGTATTACACCAGCTTGAACTCTCCAACCGCTGTACGAAAGGGATAAATCCCTCACACCAAGACACCAGCGTCATCAGAGAGGGACAGTGCATAACGTACCAAGCCATTAGGTACTTGTAGGGAAGCTCGATCCGAGGGTTGGGACGCTTTACTATCGGCGTCCCCTCTGAGTCAACAATCGGCTCACCCTGGGAGTCGACAACCTTCTCTACCCTGCATAGACTCTGAGCTAAGGCCCGCAACCCGCTTTGAATACCGGCCGCCATGGCAGGGAGGAGGGCTATGGACTTACCATAAGCCAAGAGCACCGCCGGATACACCACGTCAGAACCGATTACTTCATGTGGCAGTGTCGCCACACAGCGCTTCAACCACAACATTAAGAAACCCGCTAACAGTGCCCGATTGGAGATAGGGGTCCGGGCTTGGTGATGGAAACTTTCGAAAATCGTGTCAGGTTTGAAAGTATCCTCGTTCGACTATGTGGTGTAGGAGTCTACAGAAGCCTTGATCCTGTCGGCAATCTCTTCGTCGGAGCTGGGAGCCAGTCGGGTCACTGGTTGGTCCTTCTGATTGACACCATTAAACAAGTAGCTTGCCCAAGACAGCTACTTAACTCCCCTCGTCCTCCAAGAGGTTATCTGGCCACAAATGTGGAAGTGACATAACACCTCCCAATAAGTCTCGTGCACCCAAGGAAACTCTTTCTTCAAGAGGTGAAGCTCCTCAGAGGTTGGGACGTATTCCTCATAGGGAGTATCCCCCATTATCAGCCCCGAGACTTCGTGCAACTCATACAGTGCAAGACCCATCTCTCCGACCGGAGTAAAGAATGTCCCCGTCAGAGAATTGTAACGCTCCAGGATCCTAAAGAAATTTTGAGAACTCGGTGGAATGCCATACTGTACGGCCCTGACCGCTTGGTACAATTCCACATGCTCCAACAGACCTCCAAGATCGGCAAGGACAAAGCTCACCATCCTGCCCCACCAGTACTTCTCAGTGGAATGAATCCACCCGAGCGGACGGAAATTGACCGGAAAATCACCCCCCGCTTTCATGAATACATTGAGGAAGGTGGTGCCGAGTTTAGGAGTTTCTCCTACTGGGTGCTCGGACCTGAGCAGCCTGGGAAACAGGCCGAAAGCCTCCTTCTCATGACCAGCATTATATACCTTCCTGGAGCCCAGGGTGCCGAGAGAAACTTCGGGGACAGGTCGGGTAATCTCCCACACCATTGGCCGAGGGACAGACATATGCTGGAGATAAGATAGTGGGTACATTCTCTCCATGTTCGGAAGAAAGATCTACCCTCTATCGGACGAAGCCATTTATAATCTCCGTCATGCAAGGTATAGCCACCCTCGCTAATGTTGTCTCCGAAGAAGAAGGCAGGTTTCTTCATCGGAACGCGAGAATCCGTTGTGAATGCCGCGTCAGTCATGAGCTCCCGGAGGCTCGCCGGGTCAACATTGGAGAGCCTCTCCCTTCGCTCCTTCGACTTGTCAGCAGTCACGGAAGCAGTCCTTTGCAGCACGAAGGTTAAATCGCGGTCAACACCACCTACGTGCCCGAAGTGGCACTTTTTGGAGAGTTGATTGGAGGAATATCGCACTGCATAAGAAAATGACATTTGATCAGAAATCTAAAACGAAAACGATTAAGCGTCTATAATTCAGACGCAGAAGAGATTCCAGACGCAGAGATTGTCAAAATCCGCGTCCGGACCTGAGGACCGTGAGGCCAGCATGGAGTCCGCGTTTTGAAAATCTAAGACTTATGAAAAATCTCTAAGTACTTGGACTCAGGCGCAAGATTCATGAAAACCAGCGTCTGATGTCACAAAATGCAAGAATCAAGTCTGCGTCCGAATCTTCCACAATTAGAAATATTCTAAGTGATGAGTCCGGAACGCAAGGCTTACTGGGGCCCTGTGTTCAACAAACAAACGCATACTCGAGCAGGTAAAAGCAGCAGGGTCATCAAACCCACGCCTTGTTTATCAAACTCAAGGATCGCGTCTGAGAATCAAACATGGGCCCGAGCCCGCGTTGGCGGGTCTCCTTCAAAAAAGGGATTTTTAGAGTTACAAGAACTCTGTGAACCCTTTTAATGGCGAAAAATTAAGCCTAATGGCATTATACCTGAGATAGGGGCTTCCTGCATGAAGGAACCGCCCCTTTGAGTCTCGGCGACAATCGCCTTTGAAGCCGAAGCAGTTTGCTTAGCCTTAGGCGCCATTGCAAATCAAAAATCTGATGTTAGATGGAAGAAGAGAGAACAAAGAAGCTCTTTTCTCAAACCCTAACAAAGGCGCTCGTAGACGAAGGAGAGACTAAATGATGACTCTCTCGACGACTGTTGCCATTTATAGGCACGGCGATTCGCAAAGATACGCGGCGCTTGGCTCGACGTCGAATCACCGCCTGACGCGTGGACAGTGCATTTAATGCAGCGTGAAGTTCGCACGCCAAAAAGAAGGTGTCCCGTCGGATCCACAGGACACGTGGCAGTGCACTCATGGCATGGCACGGATTCGCACCCAACAGTCGCGCCTCTTCAATGGACGCATCCTTTCAGCACGGCCATAGTTGCGTTCAGAAAGTCGCGGCTTCACTCCAAAAAGATGCGTTTCTCCGAAGTTCGCATCCTTCTAACCCAAACAAAAATCGCGTCTGCCTTATGGAATAACAGTCGCGTTTTCATTTCAAAAGATGCACCCTATGAAAGTCGCATCTTTAAAAGCAGTACTATCCCTGCGTCCCAAAAGAACTGGCGTTCAGTCCTTGCTTCTGCAAATCGGATCAACAGTACACTGGCACAAGCAGACGACCGTCCACTCCTGGCTTAAAGTGCACCCACGACAGACTTAAAGCAATCGAGGAGGTTTAGACGGTGCATCTAGACACTCAACACGATCAACTTTGGTGGCTTCAAAGAGTTCCACAGTACACTCACGAAGACCATACTCCAGATAAGATCAACCCGGAGCATTGACAATCCAGTCATAAAGGTGAGCTCAGCTAGAGTCCAAAGTATTTCGAAATCCGTCCCACTTAACTGCGGAATGTCGAAAACTTTGGAGGGGGTTCTGTAGGCTGTCTAAAAATCACTAAAAGACAAGCCATTGAAAAGCAGAATTCCAAGTTCTAGACGCAAAGCTAATTTTGGCTGCGGCGCGAGGCTCGATAGCCGCGTCTCAGCATCAAGGCGCGAGGCTCGACAGCCGCGTCTCAGCATCAAGGCGCGAGGGTCGAAACCCGCGCCTCGGTTGTAACTGCCCTGGTTATGGGGCCAGTCACCGCCCACATAGCGGGGAAGTTAACCCCTCATTGTGGAGTGTTTTTAGGGGGGCACGTTCACCCCCTAAACCTCTATAAATAGCCCAGTTGCTACGAGGAAAAGGGACCGAAAAAGGATGGAGAAGAAAAAGAGAAGAAAAAGAGAGAGAAAAAAGGACAGAGAGAAAGAGAGTCCAACTCTTCAGCTAACTTGCTGTGTTCAAGTTAGTCTTTACCGACAATCTCTTTGAGAGTTTTAGTCGACAGAGCTGTGTTACTCCGTCAACCACCCGAAGAGAAGAGCCCCGGAAGATCTCAACGTTCACCCGGTCAACGGAGAACAAGATTCACTCTCCACCGCCACTTGAAGAACCCAGCTTTAAACAAAGGGAGGATTCAAGACTCAACATCCTCCCTCCCTTGTAGTCGGAAAACTGTTTTGTTGTAATCTTTCAATTGATCCAAGGAAATTTTACAGCGAATCCCCTTTCGATTTTCCGTGCGCGTACACCAGGCTCCAACCAGCTGCCACCTGGCCGGCCGCCCCCTGGTCCATGCCTCCATGCGTGCTTTCAGATCTAGGGGGAAGGAATCATTGAAAATATAAAATTTTAGAAAACAATGTTTGAAATTGAATCCAATCAAATCTAACAATCAGAAATGTCAAATCGAGCAGTATACTAGGATCGGGTCCCCGGTTCAGACATAATTGACTCTGAGTCTGAAAATTCAGATCTGATACCAAGCAGTGATATAAATAATCATAAAATAAAAACAAACACGGGGAGATAAATAGAAAAATATGATTAAAAAATAAGAATACATATCTGTTGGCCAAAAGCCCATCACTCTAGTTTTGATGATGATCAACTCATATAGTTATAGTACTAATGATCTTGTGTTTAATTAGTGACAGATTCATGATCAAGATCTTAGTAGATGTGTAGCTTCAACAAAGGATTTAAAATCAAGTTTTGGAGCTAGCACGGTTTGATTCAAGAGCTTGTGCATCAAGATCACATCAAGTACTCAAGAGGAGTCTAGCTCTATGGATCGTGTTTGGACCAAATCAAGAAGATGTGAAGACTTCAAGTGAAGACATTCAAGATCAAAGACTTCGTGTCTAGGTTTGTTTTTTTATAAGATTTTGTTTTTAGATTAAAATGTAAAGGATAGAATAGTTGGTGGATTGCTCAAGTATACCATATACACACACACTCTTGATTTAGATAAGTTTTCATAAAAGAATTTTTATTTTGAAAAAATACAAAAGAGTTTTCTTTTTGAAAAATACCGGTTTGGTTTTTGGAATTCAAAGGTTATATGTTTTAACCAAAACCAAATTTAGAGCTTAAATGTCAAAAACATAGATATTTCATCATGTATGTGTAGTGGATCATATCCATACACTCTATGCTTTTAAAAAGTTTAAAATATCTTGTTTTTGTATTTGGAGAAGTTTTGGAAAAACCAATTTTGAAAAAATACAGTTTTCGCTTTTAGTCAAAATTTTCTAAGTTACAAAAATAGTTCAAATTGTTTGTAACATGTCTTGATTTTGTTCAAGCATGTTTGATTATCAAAGTATAATGTTAAAACTATTTTTGTAAATTTTTCATAATTTTATGGGATTTTATTTGAGCCAAAATGACCAACCTTTTAATCCCTAAAAAGACCTGTCTGGCTTCAGCCGGTCGACCGGACCGGTCGACCGCGCTTGAAGTCGGTCGACCGACGTGCACAGACGTGCACGCCAGGACTGCTGGAGGGCCGGTCGACCGCAGAGAGCTTCTGCTCTCTGGAAAGCCCCGGTCGACCGGGCCGGTCGACCGGACAGAGAGTTTGCTCTCTGTATCCAGGCCACGGTCGACCGCTGGCTAAACGGTTAGAATTCTGACCGTTGGCGGTCGACCGACAGGCCAATCTGGCTCCCAACGGCTAGTTTTTCTAGCCCTATAAATTGGGACTTTTGGGAGGCTGTTTTATATAAGATTTTAAGAAGAGTTTTGGGCTAGTTTTTCCCATTCATTTCAGTGGTTATATCCACAAGTTTTAGAGCCAAATATTTCCAATCAAAAGGAGAGTTTATCAAGAGTGTTTTTAAAAGTGATTTTCTTGAGTTTTCCTCCACCATCTCAATCCTTGTTTTCTCACACAACACTTGAGCTATCCATTGCTATATCTACCTATAGGGATTTGTTGTGAGAGGATTTTAGGTGATCAAAGTGTTGTGATCACCAAAGTTCTTTTCTTGTACTTTGAGGAGGCGGACTTGCGGGTTCGCGGTGTTTCAAGTTCGTGTGTGAACTCGGTGTTTGAGGTGCGGCCTCGGCGAGCTTGTGGGCTTGCGGTGTGTACAGGGCTAGAGAGTCCAAGAGTTCTAGTGGGAACTCCTTGTAGGTGTTGCAGCACCGAGTGATCCGGTAGGATTGATTTATAGTGGAAATCCTTCAAATGTGAAGGCGGGGACGTAGAGCAAGTGTGCTCGAACCTCAAAACAAATATCCCGTGTTTGCGATTGCTCTCCCTCTCTCTCTATCTCTTACTTGTTTATATCTTGCATGCTTTATTGTCTTTATCATTATATGCTTGATATACATTGTGTGCTTATTGTATATGCTTGGGGATTGTTTGCTAACACTTGTATTTAACCAAGAGAGCCAACGCGACACCTCAACTCTTATTTAGAGGAATCTTGAGGAGTTAGTCCAGAGCCCTTCACGGGAAATTCGGCTACACTCTTGTGTTATACGTGGTGTTTAGTGTAATAAGTTTTTAATTCCGCATTTAGTGACCATTAGATTAGCCATCACCTATTCACCCCCCTATGTGATTTACAATATCTAGGTACGTATTTCAGGAACCGGGTGTTACACTTGAGCAGCTTTTTCAGACCAAACCTCCATTAAAGTCTTACCTCCAATCACAGACGATGACAACCTGTTGATGAGATGACTTGCATAATTGGATCCCCTACTCTTTGATCTCCCCCTCTGGCTCTTGACAACCAGTCCTAAAGCCTCCTCTGTGAAATCCGTCTTCTTCATCAACTTGTTCTGAACCATCTGTCAGACATTTTCCAACTCTAAAGTTTTCTTACCATACATGATGATGGTCGTCAAGTAGTCATAACTTGATGAATGAGAAGAGAGTAACAGAAGATCTTTATCTTCTTCGAACTTTACCTCCAAGCCAATCGCTCAAAATCCTATTGAAAGCATTTAGATATTGTAGAATAGGCGTACCTTCCTTCATACAAAGACTGTATAACTGCTTCTTCATGAAGAGCTTATTCGACAAAATTTTCATCATGTAAAGGCTCTCTAGCCTACACCGAAGTCGAGCAGTATCTCCTCATTCATGACGTTGTAGAGGACCTCATTTGATAGTCATAGTATGATCATCGCCTTGATTCGAAAGTCGATATCGTTCCACTCATCATCCTTCATCTTTAATGGCTTCTTCTCAGCACCAAGCAGGGCATTGTGTGCGCGCCCTACTTTACGAGCAACGTCGTTGCTCGCATCTTTCACAACAAGAAGTTAGACTTTTCGTCGAATTTCTCCACCTCGAACTTAGTTTTTGTGGTCATCTTGCTAACCATCGCTCTGACACTAATTGTTGTGTAACGCCTGACACAACAAGAGAGGAGACCAAGTAGGCTTGGCAGCGGAAGCGTGAAAGCGATTTACCACTAGCAAGCCATAAAGACTAATCACCACAAAACACAAGAACATCAGATTTAATGTGATTTGGTAAGAATGCCTACGTCCATGGCGGAGGGGAGAAATTTTATTGAAAAAATATAGAAGAAAATAACAAGGGTTACAAGAATCACTCTCATACAACTGTCATTGGTGAAAACTTGATTTTCTCGATTTTCTTAACTTGCCTTCAAAAACGCCCCAAGGGGCTTATATAGACTCTTAAGATCATCTTAGTCCAACACAAACTCCATTAATACGAACATCACCGCCTCAAAGCGAAAAGAAACTTCAAATCAACTCAGACTGAAATCAAAACCCGAAAAGAAAACTGTCAGAACCGTCTATTAGTCGATTACTCTAATCAATAAGTCGACTAACTGAGATCCACCACTCTTTGTTGCAATTCAGTCGACTATACTACAAGACATAAGTCGACTATAGTGCAAGGCATAAGTCGACTAATCATATACATAAGTCAACTTGACTGAATCATAAGTCGATTTATCTTGTGCATAACTCCTCCGCGCAAACCCGTGCTTGATCTTAAAGTTTGCGACGACTCCACCTTAATTAGCCTGATTTCTTCTCCACTGAGTTTGAGGCACCCAAAACACTAACACATTCCCCTTTATAGTTTTCATTGTAAATAAGAAGATTAATCATACTATTTTCTCTAATTTATAACTGAACAATTTTAGAGCATTAAATCAAAGAAAAAGTATTGGGACTACATGCTTACCTAGTTGTTTTGTCGAGAAAATTCTCCACACTTGGGCATAGCTCAACAAAGAATTGGTGAAACGATTCTGCTCAAGTAGCTATAAAGTGTGGGATCTAAATACCTAATTATCACGAAACATGAAAATGGAGATAAGAATTTAATCATGTAAGACAAAACTCAAATTCAGAATATTTCCTTAATATGATATAAATGACTAATTAGATTTTATTAACTTAACATTTTCAGAGGATGGATGAAAAATACAAACTTTTCAGAGAACCATATAAAAGTAGGCTCTATTAACCAAATTATATGACCCATACTTGTCAAAGCAACACATTTAAATAATTTCACCATAACATAACAAAATTAGCAGATTGAAGGTGTATGCTAGAATATGACAAATAAGTGGTGAACACCCATGAAAGAGTTTGCTGAAGTCTCCAGCAAAGTCACAATAACATGTGCAACACTCACCACCAGCTTTTACTTAAATAAAATTAAAAATAAATGAGAAAATAGAACAGCAAGAGCACCTTCATCTTCACGTAAACTTAAAAGGACGATAGGAAAAAATTGTTCCGCTACCAATATATGAACTATTGCTACCATTATCCAGCAAGAAGGCTATGGATGGTATGAAACATAACATGCTCCATGGAGATTTCTATCTATTATTAACTTCTCTGATGTTTATATACATGGACCTTTTATGACAGTAGCTTTCCATAAAACCAATCTTTTAGGTATAGAATTAAGAAATAGAACAAGTACCTGCAGTGCTTCAAGGGAACTCAATCATCCACCAAAACATGTGACCTGCTTATGATGAAAGAAGAGATGCAGATAAGTATAGACTGCGGACGACATATGTGATTCATAAGTAAAATATGGTACTGGATAAAGATGAACTTGTGTAAGTGTATGCACATTCTCATTCAAAGGTGGGTTATTTCAAAAGCAAAGCACAGAAGCTAATTAGAACTTAGTAACATCAAAAAAGTTTCACTTTGTCCATGCACACGGTAAAAGAGTATTATGACAAACCCAGAGGAAGATGACACCATAGAAGGCCATTCAACAATAACAGTCACACAGAGAACCATCTATGACCATGCCCTCTTATCTCTATTCAAGCAAAGAAGGTCATTCAACATTAACGCAGCCACACAGAGAACCATCTATAACCATGCCCTCTTATCTCTATTCAAGCAAAGAACTAAGACGGTTACCTTTCTCACAGGCAATAAATTTTGATAATTTTAAGAGTCATATGGTCTTCAGGCGTCATAAGCTAAGTAAAAGGGGAATGAGTCTTTTATCTCCAGTATAATATTTTGCCTTCTCCCACTTGCAACAACAGTCAAGAAAACCATATTACCGATTGAAGACTGAAAAACAAACAAAAGAAACTGCTACTCAATAGAGAGATTATTCATGCACATAAATGGCTGAGAAACCAAAGCAGTCATCCAGTTAACCAATTTCATTGTTACAAACAAAACAATAACAAGAAAAGAAGTTGCTCTTCACCTGAAGCAACTAGTGAACATCCAAAGCTGTCTACAAAACATCAACAGAAAGAGAGAGAAAAAACATAGGGAGTCAGGCATTCCATACGTAACTCTTAGTCTCTTACAAGTTCCATGCAGAAAGAATTAGTTTTTATATGCACAAGGGAAGAGATACATTAAACAAGCTCTATAAAGGTCCGTGTTCGTTGCAAAAATATAGTCTAACTGTTGGCCCAAAGACCCATCACTCTAATTTTGATGATGATTAACTCATGTAGTTATAGTACTAATGATCTTGTGTTTATTAAGTTTCAGATATTTATTAAGATCTTAGTCGGTGTTTAGCTTCAACAAAAAATTCAAAATCAAGTCTTGAAGTTAATACTTGTTCATTCAAAAGCTCGCGCTTCAAGATCGCATCAAGTACTCAAAGAGGAGTCTAACTCATGGATCGAGTTTGGATCAAGTCAAGATGGAGAAGAAGATTTTCAAGAGAATATTTTTCAAGACTTGAGTCCTAATTTGTAAGTTTTAAAATTTTGTTTTAAGATAAAATGTAAATGATAGATTAGTTGTGGATTGCTCAGGCTCATTTACACACACACACAAAATATTTCAAAACATTTCATGTTAAATAGTTTTAGTTTTTAAGAAAATATAATTTTCATTTTGATTTTCAAAGAATACACATTTTGGTTTCATAATAGATTTAATCAAAACAAGTTTACATGGTTTATATGTGTATTGGATTTCATCCATATACATTATTGTTTCAAATTGTCTAAACACTTATTTTGATGTTTCTAGTTCATGGTTTTAAGTTTTGTTAAAGTCAAAACTTATTTTGTGCGTGTTGTCAAAAACAAGTATATTTCACCTTATATGTGTATTGGATCATTTCCATACACACTATGCTTCAAAAGTGTTTAACTATCTTCTTTTTTCTTTTAAACAAATTTTGAAAAAATCGGTTTCGGTTTTCCATTTTGAAGTTTGTTTTTAGAAAATACAGTTTTTATTTTAAACTTAAACTTCTATATCGTAAAAATAGTCAAATTGTTTGTAATATGTGTTGATTTATCACACATATTTATACTTCAAAGTATTTCAATGAACCTATTTTTGTGAAATTTATGAGATTTAATAGAATTTTTATGAGTTTTTAAAAGTTAGATTTCAACCCTATAATTTAGTTTTGGGTTGCTGGCGGGCGACCGAGCAATCAATCGACGTGCACAAGCTCATGGTCTTAAGGCCGATCGACCGTCCGGTCGACCGATCCAGAGAGGCTGCTCTCTGGATCTGGCCCCGGTCGATCGACCAGAGACCTGCTCCGTGATTTTGGCCACGGTCGATCTAGCGGTCGACCGGTAAGGCAATGGCCTAGGTGTGGTCGACCGACAACCCCAACGGTCTGAAATATGACTGTTGGCTAGTCGACCGGCAGGTCATCTGGCCAGAAAACTGAGCCCAACGACTAGTTTTCTGAAGCCCTATTTAAAGGGCTGTTTTGGCCAGATTTGGGTAAGATTTTCAGTGTGTTTTCAAGAACTCTTTGACAGAGTTTCTTAGCAAGTTTTAGAGCTTCATTTCCTATCAAAAGAGAGTTAATCAAGAGTGTTTTCTTGATCTTTTCAAAAGGATTTTTTGTATTTTCCACCACTCATTCTATCTAGTTTTTCTCACACAAGCTTGAGCTTTCCATTGTTATATTCATCCTCTAGGATTCTTGTTTGTGAGAGTTTGTTTTTGATGATCAAGAGAAGAGATCACCAAGTGTTCCACCCCTTTGTATTGAGAAGTTGTAGAGGTTGCGGCTTCAGCGAGCTTGCATGTTCGCGTGTGTTGTTCTTGCGGGAACAAGTGAGGGACTCGCATGTCCAAGAGATCTTGAGAGAGCTCGTTGTAGGTGTTGTGGCACCGAGTGATCTTGCGGGATCGTTATAGTGAATTCTTCATTGCGGTGAAAGCGATAATGTAGAGCAAGTGTGCTCAATTCTCGAAACAAATCTCCCGTATTTGTGATTGCTCATCTCTCTCTAACTTGTGTTTATATCTTACATGCTTATATTGTTCATATCTTTTATATACTTGATATTTACTTGTGCTTCATAGTTATATTTACTTGGGACTGTTTGCTCACATTAGTATTGAACCAAGAGAGCAAAAGTAGCACATCAACTCATAATCTAGAGAATTCTTGAGAAGATAGTCCAGAGCCCTTCACGAGGAATTCGGCTTCACTCTTTTGGCTATGCATTGTGAGAAATGTAATAGTTTTAATTTCCATAAATAATTTTTAATTTCATGTTTGTTTTGCATTAGATTAGCTAGTCACCTATTCACCCTCCCCCCCTCTAGGTGATCTACACTAACAATATATTAAACTGTGCGCAAACATTGTTTAAAAGGTATATTAAAAGTAAATCTTAAAAATATTGCATTCTTTAATAGATATTTTAGAATAACAATCCAAAAAATATTGCACTGTTTTGAGATGTTTTAGGATTAATCTTCTAAAAAATAATACAAAATTAATCCTTATCTAAAACTAATTCTTTTTGCACTAAATTTATCAAATATAATCCTTTCTATAATAAATTTTGCTTAAATCTAATCCTTCCCACATAAAAAGAGTGCTTTAAGATATATAAATGTATTGCGGTTTGATTTCCGCACAAAAGTTTGAAAAATATCAGGTAAATTCTCATTTTCTCTTCCACATAAGCAAACCCAAGTCGAGTGATCGCTCGTGAACTGTCCAAGCACAAGACGAAACATTTGAAGCTTATACATCAAAGTGAACTAATATAAAAATAAAATAAGTGTACTAATTATCAACCTCAAGTGGACAAGACAAGCAACAATGTTTCTAATACTAACCTGGCACAACCCAGACCGAAGTTTAGGAACTGAACTGAACTAAGCTACAATTTAACTAAGACTTCAATTAATGATTGTCCATGTAGAGGAATGCCGCTGGTAATGCAACAGATGACATGGTATGTTTTATGTTCGACCATCCTAGCAGTACGCTCTATTTGACTAATGATGTGTATCAACATTCTCCATCGTGTGTAAATTCACAAAGGACAATATAATGCACAATAGAAGACAGTGGACAGTTCAAAGACCAAATGAATGTTTTAGACAGAATAATATAGGTGGAACTCAAGAATATATCACAAGTTTTCTAGGTCATATAGTGTTTCAACATAAAATATAACACTCAGGCCATATATGATATGCATGCTTCTATGGGAAATTATAAATACGACACATACAATCTTGTTTCTTGAAATATGGACAGTTAGCATTAAAAATCAAGACCCCATTAACACAGAAACGTTAGGATTCAAATACTGGAAACAAAGTATTGTTGCAATTCAAAGACAATGCACCTAAGAAGAAACTTGATATCTAAACAATCATAGAATTTTTTTTGCAGTGAAGTATTAAAAACAAAGAGGAGAAGTACTTCATGACAAGTGCAAAATTTCCCAATTCAAACAAAAATGACAGAGCCCAAAATACTCCACATTAAACAATAACCAAAGGAATGTGGACAATTTCCAGAAATATTTTTTTTCTTTTTATACAACAATTAAAAAGTTGAACAAAAAGGACAGTGATCAACAAACCATGAAGATCAAGAGAATGCTCGCTTACCATATAAAGCAGCACTGATGACAAAGCAGCCAACTTCACCATCAATACACTCTCACAGTCTCATCAAACAGGATTCTGACAAAATTAAAAACAAGGGGAAAAAGAGCAATAATTTATCAGCATTTTAAAACCCCAAATAACTGGTAATCACAGAAATTACCTGTTTAAGTCTTTTTGCCCACAATTATAGCCAAAAATGCACCCGAATCCGAAGATCATCAACACAAGCACATTCCAACTGCGACACCCATTAAAAAAAAAAAAACTCATTCATAAGCAAACAATGCACAAATAAAAGGGGAAAAAGATGGATAATAGATCAATTTATCCCAATTTGTCGAAATCAAACAGTGTTTAGCATTTCCAACAAGTTAACAAAACATAAAAATTTCCATCGATAAACCCTACCCCACATCATTGTCGTCGTCGTCGGCGTCATCTTACCCCCAGCTAACAACAACATAAACTAAACAAAACCCCAGAATTACATACAACACAACACGACCATCATAATCCCCAAACCCTAACCCTAAGTCAGGTCCTAAGCTGCCTTCCTGGGCGACTTCCCTGCCTTCGACGGCGACTTCACCCCCTCCTTCTCCTTTGCCTGCGTCTTCTTCGGCAACAGCACGGGGTTGATGTTCGGCAGCACACCGCCGTGGGCGATCGTCACTCCGGCGAGCAGCTTCCCAAGCTCCTCATCATTCCTCACCGCCAGCAGCACGTGCCTGGGGATGATCCTGTTTTTCTTGTTGTCCCTCGCCGCGTTCCCAGCCAACTCCAAAACCTAAACAAAAGAACCGAAAATCTCAGTCAAGAACAGTCCCGCATTGGGAAGGTAGCAGAATTTCGAGCAGGATTTAGTCGATTACCTCCGCAGCTAGATACTCAAGCACAGCAGCGAGGTACACGGGAGCGCCGGTACCGACACGCTGAGCGTATCGGCCCTTTTTCAAGTATCGGCCGATACGGCCGACAGGGAACTGGAGGCCAGCCTTGAAGGAGCGAGACACTGGCTTCTTCTTCGGGCCACCGCCCTTGCGGCCGCCGGCGCCCTTCTTCACTTTTTCGCCAGTCTCCATCGCGATCGAGAAGTAGGTTTTTTTTTTTTTTTTTTTTTTTTTGGGTCCGGCTTTTGACTCCTGGTAGTGTTTTTTTTTTTTGGTCGGCAGCGGACAAAATCGAGCGAATTTGGAAATAATGGGGGAGGGTTTGGGATTTTATATTTGGGTGGTGGAGAATGGGAAGAAGTGGGTGATGCGGATCGAGAGCTTGATCCGTTGGATTTGGTGTCAGGTGGACGGTTGAGATTCGTTTAAGGTTACCAATCCGTGTGTTTTAGTTTGGACCAATGAGGAGTAAGGATTTGGTAATAAAAAAGGACGAGTCTGTTGGCGGGACCCACAGGAGGGAATCTGGAGGAGGCGTAGGCGCCTAAGGTGGGTATCATTTGATTTGAACCGTCGCGATGGG
The DNA here is from genome assembly GCA_038442645.1 of Agave tequilana. Taxonomy (NCBI): domain Eukaryota; kingdom Viridiplantae; phylum Streptophyta; class Magnoliopsida; order Asparagales; family Asparagaceae; genus Agave; species Agave tequilana. Next base: position 73,179 of record JAVJIF010022223.1, read on the forward strand.
ATTTTGTACGTCGTCGGTCTGGATCGCCGAGGAAATAGGATGCGGGGAAATTATTTATTATTTTTTTAATTTATTTTGATTTAAAAATGAAAAATAGAAAAAAAAAATATTTTTATGATCCGTTATTATTTTTTTACTTTTAAGGTGCTACAGTTTATTTGTGATGATGTAAATCTCACTTGTAATAAGTTGTAACTTAATACATTAAATTTTGATTAAAATAAATCTCACTTGCAGTTCAATTACAGTGCAAACATTCATTTAAGAAATAATATTTAATTAAATATTATTTTGTGGTCAACTTTTTGATCAATTTTTTCATTTTCATTTTCACATTATTAACCAAACACTGAAAAATACAATAACTTTTTACTTACACTTTCACGTTACAACCAAACACCAAAAAAATTATTTTCACAAATCCCAATTTTTCACTACACTTTCGCATTTCCCACTCCCACTTCTCACTTCCCATTTTCCTCTCACTTCCATGAATCCAAACACACTATAAAGGGTATTTTTCTTACATTGTATAAAACAAATGTTGTAATTTCCTTTGAATAAGATTTTTTTCTCTATAATTAGAGTTTGTGAAAAAATATTCTTCGAATTTTTTCTTTTGTTGTTGAAGTGGAGGAGAGGCCGAGAGATGAAAAGAACCTCAGTGCAGGGCCTGTTTGGCTGTTATGAGTGATCGTAAGTCATAAGTGATAAAAAATTTACAGTTGTAAGTGAGTTTTACGCAAGTTTTATGGCGTTTGGTTGGTAATGTGAAATTTGCAACTGATAAAGTATATTGTGTGTTACGGTATTTAGTTGGTAATGTGTAAGCCATAATTGGAAAAGTTGACTATAAAACTAGCTTTTGGATATTTAAACATATTAAATATTAAATATAGTAAAATATTAAAAAAGTTAATGTTAAAAATGTAAATATAAAAAATTACAAATAAAAAATGCTAAAATATTAATATTAAAAAATTAAAATATTATATTTCTAAAATATAATAACAATCTAACCTTAAGTATTAAAAATATTTAATATGTCAATCTGATATTAAAAATTGTTAAATTCAATAAATAAAAACATTAGACTTCAAAACTAAATAAATAATTTAATATAAATATTAATTTTATATTAAATATTACTAGTCTGTTAATAAAAATCTGATAATAAAAAGTTATTAGAATAATTAATAAAAAATTAATCTAATAATTAAATTTAATTTAGTAATTAAAAAGATTTCTCATAATTTCAAAGATTAATATAATTACAATCAATTGTCTGCAATATAGATTTACATGATCACAAAATTAACTGTTTGTGACGTAAGTGGGTTGTAAGCGAAATTTGTATGACAACAAAATTAGTTGTTTAAACTGCAAGTAGACTACAGTACGGCCTCAACTAAAAACCGTAAGTGATTTTATTGCAATTGTATTTCACCACTTACGTACCAATTACGGGAAACATACACGCCCGCAATTTTAGAGGTATTTGTTTGAATTTATTTGTTATTTATATGTTTTCAGTTAGGAAAAAAAACATAAAAAGTAGGCATAGATTTTAAATTTTTCAGGGACACATCATGCTTTTCTCATTTTAGTAACATTTCTCCATCCATTTTTGGGCAACAGATGAAAAACATGCATATTATCTTCCTAAGGCCATCTCCAACCCACGCTAAAAATAGCGTGGGTTGGCTTGCAAAGAAATGGCGTGGGGTCCAACCCCACGCCATTTCGTACCCGGCATTTTGCCGGGTCTACAGTGCTGCGCCAGAATTGGCGCAGCACTGTAGCACCCGGCAAAATGCCGGGTGCCTTTTTTTTTTATTTATTTTTTTTTATTTTAGTTTAGTTTTAAATTTAGATTTTTTGTTTTATATTTTAGTTTTAGTTTTATTTTAGTTTTAGTTTTAAATTTAGATTTTAGTTTTAGTTTAGTTTTAAATTTAGATTTTTTGTTTTAAATTTAGATTTTTTTTTTATTTTAGTTTAGTTTTAAATTTAAATTTAAATTTAGTTTACTGTAGCACCCAGCATTGAAAGTTAATTTAAATTTTAGTTTTTAAATTTTTGTATTTTATTTAGTTTTTATATTTTAATTTTTAATTATTTGTTTTTAAATTTATAATTTTACTTTGTTTAATTCAATATTTTATAATTTTATATTTTATTTAGTTCTTAATTTCATAAATAAAAATATTAATTAATTATTAAAGTTAAATATTAAATATTATATAAAATTATTAAAAAGTTAAATACATTTTAAAATATTTTAATAGTATTACGCAATTTACTTAAATTATCATATAATATGTTGATAATTAAAATTTGATACAATAAAATAATAATAATAATAAAATATGTAGAGAATATTCCATTTGGAGTGAAAAAATGGAGTGATGGTTGGAGAGGTTTTTGTTGAACCCTCCATTTTGAAGTGAAAGTACACTCCAAAATGGAGGGGGTGGTTGGAGATGCCCTAAGCAGATAATAAAGAAAAGAATACAATATCAGGTCACTGCAGCAAAAAATACATACGAATATGTCAATATTGATATTCGCTCTGTGCATATCCAATCGGGTTACATTCTCGAAACAAGGGCTTATGTTATACAAATGATTGAGATCATAATTAGAAATTAATTATTATATTATTTATTAATTATTTTATTAGGTGTCATTTAATTTTAGATAATAAGAATTTCTTAATTATCAAGTTTTGTTTAGCTTCTTACCTCTTTATTTTTGTTGTGGAGGAGACTTATTTTATGACAAATTATAAGACTTCTTCTCTCTAATTACTCTCTTTTTTCTTTCTAAATTCTTCTCTATCTCTCTTTAAACTCTCATTTCTCTTCTCTCTTTTCGTTCTCTCTCTAGTTCTACATCAATAAATCCCACGCACATTATAACTGAATGTCTTTAGCGCTGATTAGATTTCAAGATAGAAGTAGATTCCATATGCAATACTTGAATATTTGTATTTAGAGCTGTTGGCTCAAAGCCATCACGCTAGTTTTGATGATGATTAACTCATGTAGTTATAGTACTAATGATCTTGTGCATATATAGTTTCAGATATTTGATCAAGATCTTAGTAGGTGTTTAACTTCAATAAAGGATTCAGAGTCATGTTTTGGAGCTACCACGTGTTGATTCAAGAGCTCGTGCATCAAGATCGCATCAAGTACTCAAGAGGAGTCTAGCTCGTTGGATCAAGGTTTGGACTAAGTCAAGAAGGAGAAGAAGATTTTCAAGAGAAGATTTTCAAGAAGACTTGTGTCATGTGTGTAAGTGTTAAGATTTGTTTTTAGATAAAATATAAAACATAGATTAGTTGTGGATTGCTCAAGTTCATATGCACACACACACAAGATTTATATGTGTTTTTTTAAAACAGTTTTGATTTTAGAAAATACGGATTTGATTTTGAGCTTCAAAATATACATACCTGTGTTTCATGATTAGAGTTCATCAAAATGAGTTTATATGTTTTATATGTTTTGAATTTCATCCATACACATTGTTCATTCAAATATTTAGAAAAACTTATTTGATGTTTTCTATATCATGTGTTTGAGTTTTGGATTTATCAAAATTTATTTTAGAGCTTATTGTCAAAAACAAAGATATTTCATATTATATGTGTATTGGATCATATCCATACACACAAAGCTTCAAAAGTGTTTAATATATCTTGTTTTGTATTTGGAGAAGTTTTAAAAAAATCGTTTTTAATTTGGAGATTGATTTTGAAAAATTCAGATTTTTGTTTAAGGCAAAATTTCTATTTTATAAAAATGGTTCAAAACGTTTATAACATATGTTGAATTTTGATCAAACATGTTTGTACATCAAAGTATTTCAATGAACCTATTTTTGTAGATTTATGTGATTTTATGGGATTTTATTGAAGTTAAAAAGACCGAGTTTTTAATCCCAAAAGTTTGCTGACCAGGCTGTCTGGCAGTCGACGGGCGATCGACCGATGTGCACAAAACGTGCACGGTCATTTGGCGAGTGGGCCGTTCGACCGTCCAGAGAGCTGTGCTCTCTGGATCTGGCCCCGGTCGACCGGGCGGTCGACAGGGCGGTCGACCGGCAGGTCAAGCCCAGTGCTCGGTCGACCGGCAGGCTGCAACGGTCAGAAATTTGACCGTTGGCCGGTCGACCGACAGCAGGATTTCCTACTGAGTTGGCTCTAACGACTATATTTTTTAGGCCTATAAATTGGGGCTGTTTTGTGCTATTTTAGATAAGATTTTTGGAGAGTTTCAAAGCCATTTTTCCTATCTTTTGTAGAAGTTTCTCCACTTGTTTTAGGTCTAATACTTCCATATCAAAAGGAGAGTTTTCAGGAAAGTTTGCAAGAGTGTTTTCAAAAGTAATTTTCTTGAGTTTTTCACCACATCTCTATCCTAGTTTTCTCACACATACTTGAACTTTTCATTGCTATATCAATCCTATAGGAGATTTGTTGTAGAGTGTTTTTAGGTGATCCAAGTGTAGAGATCACCAAGTATTCATATTTGTATTTAAGGAGGCGAACTTGCGGGTTCGTATGGTTTTGAGTTCTTGTGGGAGCTCGGTGTAGAGGTGCGGCCTCGGCAAGGTAGTGTGCTTGCGTGTATTGTTCTTGCGAGAACAAGTGAGGGACTTGCGGGTCCAGAGTTCTAGTGTGAACTCATTGTAGGTGTTGCGGCACCGAGTGATCAGTGGGATCGTTTTTAGTGAAATCCTTCATAGTGTTGAAGGCGGGGACGTAGAGTAAGAGTGCTCGAACCTCGAAACAAATCTCCCGTGTTTGCGATTGCTCTCTCTCTCACTTGTGTTTATTTATCTTGTATACTCATATTATTCACATCTCTTATATGCTTAATATCCTTGTGCTTAATTGATATATGCTTGGGTTTGTTCGCTTGCACTTGTATGCAACCAAGAGAGTCATAAAGGCACCTCAACTCTTAATCTAGAGGAATCCTGAGGAGATAGTCCAGAGCCCTTCACGGGAAATTCGGTTACACTCTTGTGTTATACCTTGTGTATTTAGCTTAATAGTTTTAATTTGCTTAAATAGTTTTTAATTCCGCATCATTTTCATTAAGATTAGCTACTAAACCTATTCACCTTCCCTCTAAGTGTATTTTCAAGAACTTCATATTAGCATTAAAATAAGGTGATAAGTGATAAGTAGAAGATATAAGAAAAGAAAATTCTCCTCATTTTTTCTTTCTTGTGGTTTGTCAGAAGTAAATTTATTCCTCATCTAATATAAATTAAGATACACTTCATTGTTTGCGTTGTATCATATATCTTGCTGATGAGCTCTGGTTCAATAGTAAGGGTCTGTTTGGTTGTCGTAACTGGCCGTAATTCGTAGTTGTAATTGGTAAAGTCTTTTACAATTGTAAATGAGTTACATGTATGTAAATTTTACGGTGTTTGGTTGGTAATATAAAATTGTAAAGTGGGAAAGTGTATTGTACTTTACGGTATTTGGTTGTCGTAATGTATAAGTCGTAAGTGAAAAAGTTGACCACAAAATTAACTATTTTACAATTTTAAAAGTTTTAATACTGCAAATAAATATTAAAAAAGTTAAATATTAAAAAATTTTAATATTAATATAAAAAAATATTACAAATTTGTATGACCACAAAATTAACTGTAACTGAGCTGTAAGTGAGTGGTAACTGGGTTACAAGTGAGTGTTAGTTGAGTTACGTAAGTCTTTTACGAATTACGATCCAAACAAACACCGTAGTTGTAACTGGGTAGTAAGTCATTTACGAATTACGGAGTTTTACGCGAAACAAACGGCCCCTAAAGCAAGAGATTGGGTTTTATAGGTTTTTGGTTCAACACTGAATTGTGAATTCTACTAAAAACAAAAGAAGGAAAATGGGTGAATTGGATATCAATGCTTCCCCGTGTAAACACTTTGTGATGAATTTTAACACGTTTTGTATGAGTGACGTAGCCGGAACTTAGGACTTGGGGGGCACTTTCTTCCACCAATCGAATACTCCACCAATCATGAGAAAACAACTATAGACAGTGGTGAAAGTAAAAGCTCATTTTTATGTAAGAGTAATAGAGTAATATTAGATTTTTATCATATCTAATGTAATCTAAAAAACATTGAATGTTTTAAATCTAAACTGAAAATCATAAAAATATGGTTTCTCCAATGTTTATAGACATTGAAAAAATAACATAAATTATTATTATATTTATTGAGAAATATGATTAGAAGAAAATGTTTGCTATAAGTCTAATATTTTTAAATAAAAAATCATGATCTGGGCTCTAACTAATAATATATTAGAACTCTATTTTTATTGAATACATTTCAATTGTCTTTAGAATTAATTTCCATTACTTTTAGGTAGAGTGTAACCTATAGTTGTACTATTATAATCTTTATATTATTCTAAATAATCCACTATTATTGTTAAATATTTTTATTTATTAAATATTTACTTTTTTATTTTTGAATTAATAACAAGTTGTGTTTGATAATTAATAATAAGTTGTTAGAGAAATAGGGTAAAAAAGGTAAGACAAAAGAAATAAAAGTGTGTTGGAGAATTAACAAAAACATTTATACTTATTTTTCTTTTTTAATTGATAAAAAGTGGTATTTGAGAATTAATAAAAGATTTTATTAGAGAAATAGTAAAAAAGTAAGGGAAAAGAAAAGAAAATTTGTATTTAATAATTAATAAAAAGTTTTGTTAGAAATAGAGATAAAGGAAAAGTAATAAAAAATAATATAAAACACCACAAAATAATGGGATTTGAACTAAGGTGTTTAGGTAAGAGTACAGTGGCAAATATCAACTTTGCTACAATGCTTATTATGTGAAAATTAGTAAGAAAATAATTTTATAAGATGGGCACAAATTAGAGTTGAACATATTCTTTGGGTCAGGGGTTCACGTGCCCCCCTGACCCCATGCCTCCGCCACTGTTTTTGTTTAGTGATAATAATAAATAAACTTCATAAATCTATGTATTCTTCTAGATTCATAGATTCTCTCTTCCGATTTCTTTTATCAAAACCGACCGAAGGGAGATTTCTCCCGTGACTCATATACAACTTTTTCTATCATTCCGTCTTCACTTCTGCGCGAGAGAGAACGAAAGAGGGAGGGAGGGAGAGAGAGCTATTGCCGAGTGAGAGAGAGCCGCTGCTGGGCTTTGTCGTCGTTGCCCCTTCGCCGCCACTGCCACCATCCTTTCCCGTGCCCATATTGTTAGCCTAAATTTATTTCATATAAGATCTACACATATACTGTAAGCCTCTTTATCTTGATCAAAGGGAAGGAGGATTTTAGGCATACCTGATTCCATCACGAAGAGGATGCTGAAGGTTGCACGATCTCGAGAACGCCGGAGTTGAGGGAGAGGATTCTTCTCTCCAGCCACCAAGTTCTCTTCTTTATCCTTAGAGGAGATGAGAGGCCTCCAAGAGAGAGATGGTTATTATTGTTGGTGGAGAGGGAACCCTACTCATGGTATATATAGCATCAAGACACCCTAGTTCAACTCATCATAGATCTAGGCCCTTGATTTATAACACGAGTTCAACACGTGTAGATGAGTCCCACATTCTAATTTAAATACACTCATGGTTAAGTGTAATTGAAACGTGTCTAGACCCAAACCATTTAGTTTGATCAATTCTTTATTGGGTCAAACAACATAAGTTAAGTGGGCAGGTGCAAATATTCAATTGATTTAATTAGGCCCAAAATAAGTTAGACTTTAAAACAAAAATAACTCTAACAATCTCCCACTTGGGCCAAGCAAGTCATATTGAATAGATATTATGCATAACTTTATGACGTCAAAACTTTAACCGCCGACAAACCATGTTTCAGAACAATCTGGTCCATTAAGTGTCCTGCCACTGAACATGGCGGTCGTTACCTTCTGTATAATCCAGGTAGGACCTTCCACATCACAATTTTCAGAACCCTTAACGACATAGATCAAATGTGGACGTGTGGCATGGAAATGTCCTCTGATCAAATAGGGTACAATTCCAACTGGTTTCCACTTTATGACTCCAACGAGTCTAGCCTTATGACTCCAACGAGTCTAACTTTATGACTCCAACGAGTCTAACTGCTAATTCAACAAACTCAAATACGCAAAAGTAAACTTTAGAAAAAGCAGTTATAAATTTATTTATCAGAATCAACAAATTTCCATAAAGTGCACTTAGAAATAATATCTGTTACATAAAATTATTCACTCCCACGAAATCAGGATATCATAATGACTAGTCATCCCCATATGAGCAATATGCTCTAAGAAGACTTTAAGTGAAAGTCCTTTAATGAGTGGATCTGTAATGTTAAGAATAGTGCATCACTATCAACAGACAAAATATGATTTCGAACTTTATCATTGATGACAAGAAACTTGATGTCGATATGCTTCGACTTTATTGAACTCTTATTACTACTGTAGTAGAGCTCTATAGCTCTTATTATCACAGTGTAGCTGTAATGACCTCTCGACTAAATCCATCATCTTCCTACAATAAGGAAATGTAACATGAAGTGGACTTCCTATTGTCGATACATCTAGCATAATCTGAATCTGTGTATCCAATCAGCTGCAACTAATCAGATTTCATGTAGTCTTCTATTGATATCGCATTACTTCTTGGTAGTCTTTCAGTGATCAATCCCAGGATTGATCAAGTATCAGCCAAGTTTCTCAATGGTATATGCTATGTCTGGACGAGTACAAACTTGAGCATACATCAGACATCCAATCGCCTATGTATATGGAATGTCTTTCATTTGCTCTTTCTGTAGATCGTTCTTGGGACATTAGGGTAGACTTAATTTATCACCCCTAGAGCAATTCTTCATGTCATATCTATCTAGCACCTTATCGATATAGGCCTTTTGTGATAAACCTAATATTCCACGTGTCCTGTCACGTTGAATCTGGATGCCTATCACAAAAGAAGCGTCTCCAAGATCTTTCATCTCAAAATTCTTTGAGAAAAAACTCTTGATCTCAAGTAGAAGATCTATATCGTTACTTACTAATAGAATGTCATCCACATATAGCACAAGAAATATAAATCTACTCCCTAAATTTATGGTAAATGCATTGATCATCTACAATCTCCTTAAAACCAAAATAGGATATTACATGATCAAATTTCAAATACCATTGACGAGATGCTTGATTTAGAGCATAAATGAATTTCTTTATTTGCAAACCAAATATTATGAAACTTTTACTTTAAAACTTTCTGGTTGCACCATACAGATTTCCTTCTCAATGCTACCATTGAGAAAGGAAATCTTAACATCCATTTAGTATAACTCTAGGTCAAAATGAGCCACTAGTGTCATGATAATCCTAAAAGAATGCTTCATGAAAACCAGGGAGAAAGTCTCCTTATAGTCAATGTCCTCTCCTTGAGTGAATCCCTTTGTAACAAGATGTGTCTTATACCTTTCGACATTACCTTTCGAATCCCGCTTGGTTTTGAATACTCATTTACAACTAATCGGTTTCTTTCCTTCAGGCAACTCTACTAAATCCCAAACATCATTGTCCTTTATGGATTTTAACTCATCTTTCATGGCATTTGACCACTTACTAGAGTGAATGTTGAGTTTGGCTTTATTTAAGGATGCGGGGTCATCCTCTAGCCTTATGTCAAACTCATACTATTGGAGATAAACTATATAGTCATTTGCAATGACTGATCTCCTCTTCTTAGTTGATCTCCTAGGCACTTGTGGTTGAGAATTTTCAGTTTCTACCTTACCAGCATAATCTACTTCAGGATGAACTGTATATGTATCTTGTAAGGATGCAACTGTATTTTCATCTTGAAGTGGAACAACTACTTTTATCATTTGGAATAATTTGTCATAGGTATAACAATATGTTCTTCCTTAAATATGAAATCCTTATGTAGTTGACTCCCACTGTTCTGAATATCCTCAAAAAAATTTAGCAATCCGTCTTTATGTTCTTAATGGAGGAATAATAAAACTTAAAGCCTTTATACCTCTCAGAATACCCTACGAATAAACAGCTAACTATCCTTGAGTCCACTTCTTCTCATATGGTATATATGGCCGAGCTTCCGCTAGACAACCCCAAACATGTAGATGCCTAATACTGAGAGATTTCCTAGACCATAACTCACATAGGGTTTTAGTTACTATTTTGATAGGTACTCTATTAAGGAGGTGACAACCATCTTTAAGGCTTCACTATATAATGACTTTGGCAGAGTAGTATGAGCTATCATACTACTGACTATATTCTTTAGTGTGTGATTTTATCTCTCAGTAATACCATTTTGATGAGGTGTCCCTGATATGGTGTTCTAAGTGACAATACCACTCTTTCAGTTGACAAATGATTCTAGACATTTACCTAATTCGTCATATCTGTCATAGTACTCACCACCATGATCAGATCTAACGGCTTTAAACATGTCCAATGATTGGGATTTCTAATAGAACAAGTATAGGTACCCATAACGAGAGTAATTATCCGTAAAAGTGATGAAATATTCATGACCATTCCAAGAAGCTGTAGGGAATGTACCACAAATGTCTATATATATACACCAAATTTAAGACACCTGAACTTCGTCTAGTACCAAACTTTCTAATGTTTCTTTAATTAATTTTCGCTTAGTGCCTAAGCTATTCACATATAGAGATTCAGTATATAAAGCATGAAGTTTCAATTTATATAGCCATCAATCAGAATTCTAGTACCAACAACTTTAGTGGAAAGTAGACTAAGCATTCATTATCAAGAGTGACAGTAAAACTAGATCTGTCTAACAAATGAAATAGAAATATGATTCCGCCTAAAAGGACGGTACATATAAAGTCTCATCCAAATCTAACAAAAAAAACCAGAATCTAATTTAAGCCTATAAACTCCAATAGTTTTAATTGCAACTTTATTTCCATCACCCATGTATACGTATCGCTCAGCTGGGTTGGGCCTCCTTTGGGTTTGGAAGTTTCGCATTGAATCGCTTATGTGAGTTATCTATCAACCTTGTATCAAGTGGCACTAAAGCTAAATTAATTTTAGAACAAACATAAATATGAGATATACCCGCTAAATAGCCATTTCTGATACTTATGTATTCCTACTTGAGGTGGCTTACTTTCTTACAGAAGAAGCATACAATGACCTTAGACTACTTTTTCTGCACTTTTGCCACTTAGGATCAGCCACTGTAGTGGTGTTTATGTTCCTCCCTGTAGTTTCACTTTTCCTTTTCTTATTAGAAGTTTACCCTGGATACTAAGTGAGCACTGACTTTATCAGGCATAGAACCCCTAATAGTTATAGAAATAGTGTACTTTATGACCATTAGACACATCTTGTAAGATCTCTCCCACTTACCATAATTGACCTTTTCTTTACTGAACTTTTATTAGTGATAGTAGAGATCCATCAATCTTTAAGGTGTGTTCTAGGTGCAAGAATTCAAGAACGACCATTTACATGGTCTTACCACTTCTTAAAGTTTGTACCATTCAATTTAAACTACATAAGTGTACAATTTCTCATCAGTTTAATATAAACATTGCATTAATAAAATTCTACTGTAATAGCCATAAAAATGAATTTCAAAAAATGCAACCAGTTAACCGATAGAGCTGCCGGTTAAACTTTCAGAACAAGTTGTGTCTCTATATGCCAACACTGTACTGGCCCAATATAGATATCCTAAAGTCTAGGTCCTATGTAAGAGAACAGCCTTCCTTTGGGCCGACTGTCACTTATAGGATTGGTCCCAAGTTTAAGTAATCTATATTGGCCATATAATATATGTAATGACCCGGCCATAATGATAACCTTCCTTTGGGCCGATTGCCACACGCATGGGCCACACAAATTTATACATCTGGATTCTTGTTCCGCCATTGGACTAGTTGATGAGGGTAATGCAATATGGGTCTATAGTGTGACAACCTTCCTTTGGGCGATTACCACACATCAAGGT